>JTDE01021466.1:51809-67171 GCA_014338405.1 Paragonimus skrjabini miyazakii | reverse complement strand
CTGACGTGACGTTCTATATCCATGCTGTCAAAACAATAAGCGTTGCTTGACATGTCTCAGTTTCGTGGCCTTGTTGTTGAACCGTGTTGTACCACTTTCTGTCAACACGTCTTATTTGACTATTTTTATCCATATTTGGATGCAGCGATGAAACCGATTCGATGGGTTGTCGAGATCGATGTGGACAGCTCGCTTAAGGTCGTTGTCCAGAGTGAAGTGCTCTTTTCTCTGGAAATCGGTATTGTTGTGAAAATGCTGTGCGCAAATGTGACTGAACTAGGCGTCATTCCGGAATCAGATCGTACTGGTGGACCGCAACTAAGATGACTGTATCGTTTTAGGGTGAACAACTACCGGTAATAGGACTGATGTTTCACTCTATAGATGTATCAAATGCAGCAGTAGCGATTACTGGATGCCATTAGTTAGAACTGGCTACACCTCACTGACGTACGTTTGTCGGTGCCGTTTGCAGCATTATACGACAACCTTTATACGTTTCGTGCCACAAACATTTGGTCACCATTCTCGAATGCCATTTTCGATATTACGTCTGGTTAATGCGAATCCATGACTAATGACTAGACGTGTCGTGCACTAATAGGTTCCACATTATAGCATTCCATCTAGTGAGACAGCAATCCCTAGTATGGTTTATTTCACCGAAGGTACGTCATAACCCCTGGCATTTGGGCGGCTAGTTCGTTCTGTGTATGTGTGTCAGTGACCGCCTGTGGGATTTGTTGGATTGTACTTTGCTCAGTTCAGTTTTCATTGGATGTTAGCAGATCGCAACTTGGCCTGGACGAATACTCATGCCGAAACCAGACCATACCGTTGGACGGCGTTCAACGGGACAACGTGCCGATGACCTGACAACTGAACAACATAATGAGCTGATTTTAATTTATGCGGTCTGGGATGGAAATGTGGAGGAGACCACTAGCAAGTTTAAAGATTGACATGTGGTTACGCGATCGTTTAACTGCATAACCCTTTGAAGGCTGGTGAAAGTTTTCTAAAACATGCAGCATTCATGACCTGCAAAATAGTGATCAACAACGCACATCGACAGGCGGCTGTTCGTTTAATGATATTCTACAGAGTGCAAACAACAACCCCCAAAATAACGTCTGTCTGTTCGCCCAGGACGTCTGCTGTACACTGGATACTCATTACACTCACAGTTAATGATGGGGTCAGTAAAAGCAGTAACATTTTTATAAGCGTTGAGAAATCGCCTACCTGTTTAGGATCTGACAACGCAGGTAATACCACCAGTTTCTCCAAACTGCACATTGTAATGCGCCAGAGTTGCTGCGGTGTAACGAAACGGAAATAAACTAGTTTAAATTAAACGTTTTAACGATTGATCTTAAAAAATCAAGCGATTGACCCAGAAACTTTGTAGTGTTATGACTTTTGTTTGTTACTATTTATCCAAGAGGCAGCTTATGAAGTGTTAACTTTCTAGTCCAAACAGTCACAGTACCTTAATATAAAGCACCCTCAAACATTGCTATGAAACGTGTGTTACTTATTAGCCAAACATCAATTGTGATGCAATGATATATTTTGTGTGCATGCTGCAATATGGTACTAGTGTTGTGACTCAAGAACGCGGATGGCACAAGGGTTGTTCATTCGACAAACCAATACATGGGTTAAGCATTTAAACAAGACCTGAAACAAAACCACTGATTTGCACGCGGTATTCGGACCCAGACCGTCTCGGTTTCCCCAGACGTCAATGCTCAGTTCCATTAAGTAGCAGGGACCACTATGAGCGATGCTGCACTCTGATTTTCCTTCCTGCATTTTTCCTGCTGCTTGTACAATGTCAAAATATATGCTCCGGTCCTACTACTGAATAGCAGTGGTATGAGTAGTATATGACGATCGCTCAACTTCACTGCATTTGTACGGCAAAATCATTAAACGTAATTTCATAAACGTACTGATAGGGAATGAAAGGGACACTTGAAACTATACTAAAACTCTGGCGAGGTGTTCTGACACATGATACTATAATACGGCCAGTAAGAAGGTAAATTCGAGCATACCAAATGATGCATTACGTTGTACACATCAATACAAGATCGACGGAACGGCGTGTAGGCACTGCTGTAGTGAAACACTGAAAGGTCCTCAAATTTGATAAAAGCTAAATATATGCCATGATAGAAACCGAAAATTGGCCTTACACTTTTGTCAGAAGCGGTTAGTTCATACTGTAACGGTGAATAGAGCACAATAACTGCTGTATACAATAAATGGCGAGCAGACATGAAAGCACTCTCAAAAACTACAGGTTCAATATACAAGATCAGAACTAGTTGAGCAAACAAGCAGTATGATGATGTAATCTAATTAGAACGTGTTCGTGAAACTAGTGTTAGTTTGAAATAGGATGGAATAGCGGTATGGAGATTACGAGACGTGTTCATAGGTCGAATGGTGGTGGTGAGTTGCGTGAGTGACAGAGAGTTACAAATATTGCATGGGGTCAGATTCTGTGGAAAAAATAAGACACTTAGGTACACAAAGACGAGAAGAAAAGCAGTGCAACAACCAGAATCCAACGAAAACCTAAGTATCTTCGAGACAATCAGTTTTTATGGTCGAGACTGGGTTTATTTAGTGTATGGCAACAAATCCAGTGACTTTAAATAATTGTCATGCTATCTGATAAAAAACGTCATCAAAATCATTGGCATCATCAGCATTGTTACCTGTTTTCCGCTACTTCCTCATGTTCACATATCAAGTATCATCAGCCTCTCATGTGGATAACTGAGTTGAAATGTGAAAACGAATACAAGTCTGTTTATTTGTATCTTATTCTGTAGTAAAAGTTAATCCTGGTCACAGGGTTTCCCTAATTTAATCACATCATCCTTATAAAATCCTTGAGCCTAATTCGTCTCGAACTCCCTTGTTGAGTCACAATTTCTTTATCGGTATTGCTAAAATTGTTCGCTACATATTTATCGCATAAGGCTCACTGAATTAACGAAATCTGAGCTTTATGTTCACGTTAACCTACGCTGTTTTGCTTACGTTATCTTCAGTATCCGAGGATTGGCAGGAACAATTAGTTGCTTGAAGTAAAATTTAGTGCACAGTTAATCTGTTTATTGGGCCTTCGTAACTTCTATGGAAGTCGTAACAGCTCAGTGGTTTTCTAGTAACTTACGAGTGATTGTATTTTTTGAAGGTTGAGTATCACGCATTTTATCGTTGCTTTCGCATTCAGATAGACTTTCCCGCAAGCCTTGTTCGAAAAGAATTACTGGACTGGAGTTGCGCTCTTGTTAGAGCTCGTCAACAGTGCATATCCTTGCCACGGCCGAGGTTAGAACTCCGGCCACGAAATATCCGATTTCATCAGACCTGTCTAGGAGGTCCTAATTTTCGGGTTATCGATTGGAGGTAACAGACTGTAACTGGGTCTCTTATCGAGACGATCGGGCGACCTGATGATTGTTCTCGAGAGAAAGTGGTTGGGAGTTCAGATATGATAATTCGGTCGTGCCCAATATGAGGTCAGTGGTACAGTGGTCAAGAGGCTTTCCTCATGGATACGTGGCCAAAATTTTAACCTCGGCCGTGGCAATGACATGCACTGTTGACGAGCTCTAACGACAGCGAGTCTTCAGTCCAGCGCTTCTTTTCAAAATAGGCTCGTGGAAAAGACCATCTGTATGCGAAAGCAACGATCAAATGTGTGTGATGTTCAACCTAAAATTAATCAAATCCCCGACCACTCACCAGTGATCGCATTTTGTTAGACAGTTTGTGGATGATCTGGAGAAACCGAATGACTCACAATGTTTTTACTTTCCGTCTTATTCAAATTTACTTATAATTGTTCTTAGCTTTGAGATAGTGATAGACTTCGAGCTGCAATGTGAGAGTGAACTAGGTTGTGAAAACATTTTCATTATTTCTCCAGCATACATGGCTGGTGGAGGCAAATACACTTGCATCAGTCTTGAAACACGTAGACGTATTATCGAAGCATCCGAAAGGGACGATCACTGCCAAGGGGTACTTAACACACTCTTGGCAGTTATGTGCCGGCCATCCAAGTATCAACTGATCGTTGTGGTCGATAAATCCTTCTCAAACCCAGCTTTGCCGCGCAATTTCAGAAATTGCAGTGTAATCGCTGGGTACACGAAAATCTACTTTAGCGACATATCGATCTCTGATTCCGTTAGAATCTTGCTTCCGTGTTCTTTGCGAGACTGAGCTTCGTAACTGATGCAACCCACATGAAACCATTTTTAAGCGGCACTACACTTGACTCTGTTCGGAAAAAAACCATGCGTCAGTGATGGCACCTTTCGGATGCTTCGATGATACGTCTACGTGTTTCAAGACTGATGCAAGCATATTTGCCTCCGCCAGTCATGTATGCTGGGGAAATAATGAAAATGTTTTCACAAACTGGTTCACTCTCACATTACTGCTCGAAGTCTACCACAATCTCAAATGTCACTTCCATTGGACGTGAGACCCAGAAAACCTCCCAACTATGCACAACCCTTTACCGGTTAAAGCAGCGAATACGAGTCGTAGTTTGGTGGATCAGTAAGAACAGGGGTGGATAAATTGTGCTCAAATTTGACCGCTAGCTCCGTTCTGATTAGGCAAAGCCGTTCACATCTCACTTCCTCAATCAAAGTATCCAATGTGAAGTGCGCTAATTAAGATTGGCTGTCCCTTTGGGTCAGTTGGGACAATCGCGTTTTTGTCGTCACGTCCAAAATTCTATTGTAGAAATTCTAATGCACCAAAGTGAATCGCTTTAGCATGTAATGGAAAATCTTGTACCTAAAAAAGAAACAGATATGTATATATGGGGCCGACTGGAAAGTCTATGGGGGTGCGACAGCTGCGATCAATCGTGGGTGATGTTCAACTTGAACTTAACCAAATCCCCAACTACTCATCAGATATGTAATAGTTATATATATATATATATATAAATGAAAACGACAATAAACAACGATAACAACAGAGTGAGTGATGAAAAATCATCGGCATGCTGGATATGGCAGTACTATGCTCACGGCACTGCTAGCAAGGTTAGATTAACGGGGGTGTGACAAAAAAAGTACAACAGGCCATTAGTTGCATGTAGAAGGTTCAAATCCAGACTGAAGTGGTTAATGGGAGTTAGGGTGATGGAAGTTGAACTGAAAATTTCCGAAAGCTGGCTGATTTCAATAACATATGGCTCCTCGAAACTATGAGTAAAACACTGAAGGATTGAAGAAAAATACCGCTATTGACAGGTTATTCACCAGTTCACCATTGAGCAAGTATATGTCCCAACAGTGACAGCCTACCTACGGTCATGTTGGTTCTAAGTTTATTCTGATAATAGTTCGGGTGGTCCCGATTGTTCGTGCAGCTGGCCAGGAGGAGAGTCGCAACCTCCGCTTCTGCCACTTTTGTACTGAACTCAGTGTATTTGTCAAGTTCAGGAAACACAATCAGAGTTTTGAACTGTTGAAGTCGTTTAAGAATCTCCAAAGTAGCCACAAACGCAGTATCACGATTAAGCTGACTTCCATTTACTCAGGACCGGGTTAAGTGTATCACAGTGATGCTATAATCTTGAAATATAATCCATGATGGAATAGACAATGAACGAACAAGTGCATTAGTTTGGATAACTAACGATCAATAAGCCAAAAGAACCTTGGTTTTTGACCCGTCTATGGAATGGGGTGAAACAAAATAGTTCTGAGGTCCTGACGAGGTGTTTTTGGGTGCACATTACAAGACTGTACAAAAGAATTTCGACAGCTTCAGTTGTCGCCAGAATTCGCCACCTCATTACCCTCGAGTAGGTGTCTTTACCTCGGGAGATTGAATGAAACGCATTAGTCACCCTGATAGGCCGACTGTTATCAGTCCAGTAAGTTGATTGACTTGGCTATTCTACTGTCGAACCAGACCAATGGATACGAGTGCAGTGAAGTTAAGCGATCGTCATATACTACTCATACCACTGCTATTCAGTAGTAGGACCGGAGCATATATTTTGACATTGTACAAGCAGCAGGAAAAATGCAGGAAGGAAAATCAGAGTGCAGCATCGCTCATAGTGGTCCCTGCTACTTAATGGAACTGAGCATTGACGTCTGGGGAAACCGAGACGGTCTGGGTCCGAATACCGCGTGCAAATCAGTGGTTTTGTTTCAGGTCTTGTTTAAATGCTTAACCCATGTATTGGTTTGTCGAATGAACAACCCTTGTGCCATCCGCGTTCTTGGATCACAACACGAGTAGAATAAACTGGATCCCACTTAATAAACCACAAATTAACGGACAAAGACGGTAAGTTTCCTGAATCGTCCGACGCCTGTAACAAGCATCGAATCTGAGGCTCATTTTTATCAAATTGTAACGACAGCTAGAAAAAAGAGGCCACGTTACGCAGAAGAATCAGTTCAACGAAAGCGTTAAATCGCTCCCGGGGACTTGAGTGACGCGTTATCGGAAATTCCAATAACCGCCTAATAATTTCAATAACGCTTATTCAGAAGATCGGGTTAATAGGACTATCTTCCAAATCAAAAAACGTCAGAAAATTCGATCGAGATGATTGGAATTTATACGGCACTATTGGCAAAATTACAATAAAAGTGCTCTTTCCTCTTGAATATGAATTAATCCGATGCTCAACTTATCCGGTAGAAAAAGACGTTCAAAATGGAACATATAAAAACGAGTTCTAAAGTTGCCACCAGTTGGTGGGAAATGAGCTTATTAAGACAATCGCGTTTACATGAAGGCAAGAGCATGGCAAACAATGCCAGGCAAGAACGTTTTAAGAGTTAGGTAATGATAATTATAAGAAAGAAGAAAATGACATTTTATACTTGCAGTCACGGTAGAAGTTTCATCAAGAATGTTCCACCTAAAGCATATATTTGGTACATAAGAAACCGTCTTGTCAAACAATAAATGTTGATGAAGGAAATTTGTTCGTTGTGGAAAACAAGGGAGATAAAGACAACTTGCTTTTTAAGATTGATAAGCGTGTTGACATCGGCACGCAAAAAAATGAAGACCACCTTAGACGATGCAAATTTGAAAAAACTAAACAACTCAGTTTGAAGGGGTGGCAGTAAAATCGGTGTGTTGGCTTGTTCACATTGTTTTGGTTCAACTTCTGGGCTTGCGTAGTGCCCAGCTGATCCAGTTAGGTCGAAACAGCTCTTCGTCACTTCATTTATGGAAGAACTCTTTTTAAACCCCTGTGAGGCAGTAACGGACGCGTGTGTGCATGAAAAGATGAATGTGAAACGAGTAGGGGAAGTAACTCAGCGGTCATCTTTTACAAGCAGGAAGTGTCGATGGTTAGTTGAAGATTTCTGGTTGAAACAACTGCCTTCCGACAATAAGCAACGCTATATTCCTGACGCACTCGTTGTCTTTTGAAATAAATTGACATTCCACATACATAATTATTGTTCTCACGATCTAAGCAATTTACATCGGCAACCAGAGTGATTGAACAGAACAACCCTTGCCATACGTTCGGGTCCTCTTCCTCTCAATGAAATAATTGTCTAATTTATCCTGTTGAAGTTATCAATTGCATTTCCATCTTCGTCTTTGGATTTCGCGATTCTACAGGGATCAGACAGTTAGACTTATCCCTGACAATAGTTGCGTCATAATTGTTACATAATTTTGTCTATTTCCGTTCCATTTATAACACGTTTGACTTAATAGACTGACACAAGTTGATTCGGTCTGATTCACCCTGACAACAATATACCGAATAACTGTAGTGATGGTAAACGGGCTTGCTTGCTACACAGTTTTTGTTCATATTTTCTAACCGTCTGTAATGCCGACCTATGGCCTGTTACTTTCGGAGTAGTATAGTGTTTCACACCTCACTTGCCATAACTACCCCTAATTTTGTAACTGACTAACAGGGTCTGAAGAATCTTCGAAGTCAGAAGTAGCATATTGTCAAGAAACAGACTTTCCGATTGCTTGTGGTTTGATCACAAGTATACAAAAATGTTTGAATAGGCCTTTACCAATCTAAGTTTGATTACTTCATGAACGCTTGACACGACTTGTGCTATGAATCAATCACCGATAGGTATTTTATAGAAAGTTCAGTATTTGACCAGTAATAATAATAAGAGTGGTAATAATAATGTAGCCATCGTCTCGCCCTCTAACGCGACGCATCACGTGACGCTCACTGTCCCAACCTGTGCATCCACACCCACACGGCCATCGGCCCGAAAACCTTCCTCCACATCGGAACGCACGTGCACGCGGTCACCAGCCAATTGGAACGCTCCAACTGGATGTGATTCAGTGCGGTCGATACGCAGCACGCGTGACGCGGTTGGACACGGATCGGAACAAGTGTAGCGAGAAGGCGTCCAATAAAGCACAATCTTTATTGGCCATGCTACGTGCGCGCTCGCGGTTATGAGTCAGCATTCCAGTCCACAACACCCCCAGGTTTCCGTTCACGCGTCGTGTGCACTTCTGCCCGGTTTAGGTGTGTGATCGGCGCCGTCTACCGGGGGGTTTTCAGCCTACCATTCTTCGTCCATTGGTCCGATTCCGTTGAGCGATGGCTCGTCCGGTCGCTCGTGTTGTTGTGTTCTCCATCTATCCACAATGGGCTTTGATCGTATTCCACAGAGGTGTCGAGATATCCCCCCGACTGTTGGAATAATCGAGCCTCCGATTTCGTCGTCCCTTCTATTTCGCCTGCCATATCTCGTCCGTTGGTCCGGTCCGGTCGAGCGATGACTCATCCGACTGCCCCCCCTTGTCCGCCATTCGATCGTTGAGGGCTTGTGGACGTGCCTGCCTTCCGCGTTGAGGTACTCCGTCGAGTGTTTGTATACTCGCACCTCCGGCCTGGCAATCCACCACACAAGGAGCAACACAACTGAACAGGACAGGACACGGTCCGGACGAGCGCCACTGAATTAAGCTAGTACACCAATCCCACCAATAAAGATCCAAACTATTTGATTTAACCTTCTCATTGGCTATCGTTGGGATATCGTTACTTGTTAGTGGGTACTCAAGCTATCACGGTTAAGATTTCCACTACAAATTGGTGCCGCGACCCGTTTTTGGATCATTTCTCCGTCTCGCATTTGCGCGCAAACTCACTTTGGGATCTATTCGCCTAACATTTCTCCAGCGCTCATTGTTTGTCATTATTCGTTATCAGTCCATCACTGAACATGGATCAGAATCTCATTGATGACAGCAACGTTGGGGACCTGTTCGTGTCACCTCTGTCAGTCAAACTTCCCATTTTCTGGCAATCGGACCCAGCTCTGTGGTTTCTGAAAACTGAATCTATTTTTCGCAAACATCGCATAACCAAACAGACCATTATGTTTGACTATGTGGTTGCTGAACTCCAACCAGAAACTATGCACGAAGTCCGAGGCATTATTGCCAATCCCGACGCAGTTACCCCATATGCTGTTCTGAAACGGGAGCTCTTAAATCGAGTATCTATGTCCGAACACAAACGATTGCAGTAATTGCTCAACGATGTGCAGCTCGGTGATCGTCGTCCCTACCAACTGCTTCGTCACATGCGGTCTTTGCTCGGTGACAAACCCACAGATGAATGTTTACTGAAACAATTGTTTCTTCAACGTCTACCAAGTCCCGTGAAAGTAGCACTCTCGCTCGTTCCCGATCACAGTTTGGACACCCTAGCTTCATCGGCGTATAAGGTCATCGAAGCCATGCCAACTAACAGTGCCACTGGATTTACTCACTTGGCATCCACTTCCACTGACGCAACACCGTACATGTCCGTGCTCCATCAACAGCAACGGATTATTCAACAAATCCAACTTCAGCTGAACCAGTTGACAACGCACTTGTCCCAGTCACACCCACAACCGACTGCTCATCTTCGTTCACGCGGTCGATCGTTGAACAAATCCCCATCAAAAACTCATACGACAGATGGAGTTTGCTTTTATCATCGTAAATTTGGCACTAGTGCAAAACGTTGCACTACTCCATGTACATCCTCTCGGACTTGCAACCATTTGGGAAACGGCAGCACCACTTGAGTTCTGCGACAAACTCAGCTGGTTTTCAGACTTCAAGTCGCCTGTTTTTCATACTTGACAAGGAAAGTGGTCATAAATTCCTTATTGATACAAGAGCTGAAGTCAGTGTTCTTCCCGCTATATCACAAGATCAAATCTCATCTTTCCGTGGCCCAACACTCAAAGCTGCCAACGTTTTTCCATTCAGACCTACGGCCAACGTTCCGTAACCATGTCCCTTGACTTGAGACGCACCTGGAGATGGATATTTCTTATTGCTGATATACGATTTGCAATTTTTGGGGCAGGCTTTCTCAACAATTTCGGTCTCTTGGTAGACATGAAGCACCGCCGATTACTCGATCCAACCACCAACCTGAGTGCCACAGTTCAATCGGCAAACGTTGATTCTCTTCGTCTATCAGTTACGCTTACTGAAGCTCACTCGGAATATGCCTCCCTGCTTGCCCAATTTCCTGGAATACTTAATCCTAATTTCCAGCAATCGTTCTTTAAGCATAAAACTGTTCATCAAATCTCGACTTGTGGTCCACCGTTAGCTGCCAGGCCCAGACGCTTAGCTCCTGACAAACTCGCTGTCGCCCGCAAGGAATTCGATCACATGCTCCAACTTAGGATCATTCGACCCTCGAAAAGTCCGTCGTCTTCCCCACTCCACATGGTTTCTAAAAAAAGACTAATGACTGGCGTCCATGTGGAGACGACAGAAGTGTCAACCAAGTCACCAATGCAGATCGATATCCTGTCCCACACATTCATGATATCACTTCAGATCTGCACGGCAAGACTATATTTTCAAATTCCTGTAGCAAAAGAAGACATTCCAAAATCTGCAATCACCACGCCATTTGGGACCCTGTCCCAAGCCGCCTCCGTCGTGAGAGAAAACAACGATTGACTCAGCCCCACTTAGCGGAACTGTTCAAAGTGGTCGAGACGTTTTATACCGCTATACACATTAGTGACCTTAACACCATTTGTTCAGGCGACCGTTCTCTTTGACGTCTTAGGAATGTGTGGTCATTACGTGCCCTATAAATACTTTATACTTGTCACCTTTGCCGCACACGTTTTGGGACGGAACGAGCTCTTTTTTGTACGCGTCCTTTGGCTTGTCTTCGGAGCGAATACGGGGACAGTCGTAGTACTATTCGGGACCGAGATTTCCGTGTGAATCATTACCGGGACGAGAATCCGATTTTATCGAGCGCACCACTACACCGAGATCGAACCAGTGTATCGTTTAGGAGGGTTTACAACAATTTGGCGACGGAAGAACCCACAATGTCAATAACGTTCGAGCAGATGCAAACCCTTCTTCAACAGCAGCAGAAAAAATTCCAGCAGGCGCAACCAAAACTGATTGAAACATTGACTCAGAAGTTGAGTTTCCAGCAACAGACAGCGGGATCCAACGAATCCTTCAAACCTGCGGCAGAATCTCTGATCAACTCAATCAGTGAGTTCAATTTTGATCTTGTAACTGGCACCACATTCGACTCTTGGTGCAAAAAGTATGAGGATCTTTTCAAGGTGGAATTGTCAGACGCTGATGATACTCGGAAGGTGAGGCTGCTGCTCCGTAAACTGGGTACCTCAGAACACGAACGGTACATGAACTTTGTCTTGCCGAAGAACCCAAGGGATTTCAGTTTTGACGAAACCACTCAGACGCTGTTCCAAATCTTTGGCGACCAGTCATCTCTGTTTAACATATGCTACCAGTGCCCGAAGCTGGTGAAGTCAGCAGATGATGACTGGGTGACGTACTCTGGAACAGTCAATCGGGAGTGCTAAGGTTTGAAGCTTCGAACAATGACTGAAGATCAATTCAAATGTCTGATTTTCGCTTGTGGACTCCAGTCACCGAAGGAAGCAGATATCCGAACACGGATTTTGGCGAAGATAGAACAATATCCCAAAATCACTCTGCAAGATATCATTGCTGAATGCCAATGCTAAGTGAACCTGAAGCATGACACCGCTATGACTGAACAGAGCGGTCACTCAAACGTCCACACGGTATCCTCAAATGTCCCAGTCAAGAGTGCATTAATGTCGGAACGCGACAGCCGAAGGAAACCATCCACCACCGCGGTGGATGGCATTATGTCCGATATTGCCCATTCAAACCGCATCGATGCACCCACTGCTCCCGGCGGAGCCACAAGGAAGACCATTGCCGTTCCAAGAAGCGTTAACACTTGCTCAATCAGAACTCCCGCAAGCCGCACAAGTCCCGCTTCTCAAGAGCACAGGTCGTTCTCGCAGCAAGAAACGACGACCACTGGACGCGCAGAAAGTACGTATCTGTTTCCATCAACGCCAAGTCGGTCAGACTACAGCACAATACAGCATCTGACATTACTTTAATCTCTGACTGCACATGGCGCCTGATTAGCAAACCTACAATACGCCCCACAGCCCAACTTGCACGAAACGCTACTGGTGATCGATTGCCTATCATTGGCGACTTCCAGTGAACTGCAGCCCTCAACGGATCATCAATCAGTGGTACCTGCTAAGTGACCCGCAATCCTGGCCTGAATCTCCTTGGATTGGATTGGATCGACAGACTGCATTTATTTGACAAACCATTAATCCAAATCTGTTTACAAAATTGACTTCTTATGAATTCTACGGGAATCTGAAGAGGACTGAAACGATCAAAAGACCCAACACTGGTGACGCAACTAAACGAGTATGTTAGGTTTAGCATCAGAATCGGAGAAGCGAATGCTGTTGTAAGATTCTTCAATGATTGCATTGACAATAAAGAATTCCCGATGTTTTACTTGAATATTTTATGTCGTTGCAACGTGCCACCCACCGCTAAAACCTTACAACGTCATGCTCGAAACGAAAGAGACTTGTGGTCATCAAAACTTGACGAATTAACGCGTAATCGGTCTCAGCGTGTGATTGCTGTCGAGACGCTCCCCGAGGAGGACAGGAGGTTGTTCGAACAATACATACAGACAGAGGTGCAAAAGCAAGTGGACAACAAGAAGAAAAGGTTGCTGCTGCCTTCATCGATATCATGAACCTGAGTGGTTCATGGGTTTGTAAGAAAATCATGATGTTTGCAGCTATAAGGGTAATCAAGTCAACATCAGAAAACTAAATGGCGTATGCTCACAAGCTTCTAACTGCAGACGAAAAAATAATCGAAAGTTGAAGACAGTTCAAAAAATAACTATTCCTATTTTTTGGGAGTAGTACCACAAGTGAGCGCAATTATTCAACATTCAGATGCAGGTGGAGTTTTGTCAGAGATGAAATGAATGTTTGATCTGTGGCCGTGAACACTAAAACAGTACGAGAATTGGATGAAACTTGGATGCATAGTTAATAAACTTGACGGAGTTCAGACCACATGTAATGACATAAAACTGCTTTCTGTCCCATAGATATGGATTATTCTTTATCAGTCCACTTAGTAGAAGGAGGTCCATAATTTTTAACGTTTGTTGCCAACCTTATTGCTCACTGCTGTTCGTCATAGTTATGGGATAAACTATTCTTGCTTGTCATCCACGTCCGCATGAATTCAACGTTCATTCCTATAGCCCATTTGCAGGCAAATCTACTTGTGGTGAAAATAGAGGAAGTGAGTAATCCGTTCACTCAGCTAACAAGCCAGTGTAACATCTGGTCGAAATGAGATTATCTTCCGTTATTAACCGTATAATAAATACTTCAAAAATTGCTTCGCAGTGTCTTTCAGTAGCCCCAACGCGAGTAACTTTTCACAATTTTGTTGCGTCGAAGTTGCAGATAGGGTTGAAAAACGCGAATCTTATTCACTATCACCAGTGTATTTTACAAAATAATAATTTGAGGAACACAACCACAGTTCATTCATTAACTACGGATGTGCCGTGTGTTAACATAATGCAACTTGAAATATGACAGTGTCTACAATGTTTTCTCAGTGTTATGTTTCCCATATTTCGAGCAATTCATGCCGACGGTAACAAAGTGAAAGTTACCAAACGATAATTGTTAGCCACGTCATTCATTAGTTAACGAGAACACCAATTAAGTTATTCAAATAATAGCGAAACTTTCCTCACAGCCTGGTCAGATGGTTTGTTTTCTGTACTTCGCACATCAGACAGGTAAACACCTCAGTATCTTCTTGACATACCAGTGGCTTTGGCGGAATCAATTATTAACTATCTGACTAACCAAACGGAACAATTATCTTCGTGAATCATGCGCTAAATTTCATAGGATGTATTGAAAACAATAGTTTTTCGAGTTCAACTATAAAATGTCTGAGATTACAACATGACTTCATGACCCATCTGGTAGAATGTCTGATGCATACTGTAATGTATTTTCTGTCACTGGCTCGAATTCAGATGAAGCCCAGGTACTTTACAGTTGAATCTCATCTGAAATATTAGTGGAAATTACACACAGTACATCTCTTGTCGTGTATGGTGCTGACAGGCATGATGGGGAAGAAATACATAACTATGTTACTCAGCTACAAACGACTGTCAGTTGAAAAGCATGGTCGGTGGATGTGATGGGTCCCTTCCCAGTAACCACATCATTGTCGTGACTGAACATTTCACAAGATGGATCAAAGCAGCCGCCATACCCGATCAGCGTGCAAGCACTGTGTGCAGGGCGGTAATGGAACACATCGTGGCAGATCATGGGATACCGCGAAGCATATTGACTGATCAAGGCCCCTGCTTTGAAAGTGGAGAGTTTCGGAACTACTTGGATCGTTTGGGGATCAGGAAAATTTGCACAACGCCATACCATCCTCAATCGAATGGACTGACGGAACGAAACAATCGCACAATCAAGGAGTGGTTGGCGGAAAAAGGAGGGAGCTGGGAGGAAACACTACCACTGATTCTGTTAGCCCATCGCTGTTCGCCTCAAGGAACAACGAAGAAATCGCCGTTCGAGCTAATGTACGGGCGGGTGCCACGCCTGCCAGTCGATCAGGAGATTGGTTTATGGGGAGACAGGCGGGTGAGAATGCGTAAATTAGCAGAAGCTCGGAGGGTGGCCAACCAAAACTTGGCAAATGCAGAATAAATTTCTAAGGAGCAGTCAACCGCAAAGTTGTCGGATCGAAATGCGGTATTTGAAATTGGTTCGAAGGCAGGCGGACTCCAGGCGTAACAGCGTTGTAAACCCTCCTAAACGATACACTGGTTCGATCTCGGTGTAGTGGTGCGCTCGATAAAATCGGATTCTCGTCCCGGTAATGATTCACACGGA
>JTDE01021466.1:0-43865 GCA_014338405.1 Paragonimus skrjabini miyazakii | reverse complement strand
TTACCATACCACACGCGCGCTCGCGATTTTGAATCACAATTCCAGTCCACAACACCCCCCGGTTTCCGCTCACACATCATGCGCACTTCTGCTCACTTTATGTGTGATCGGCGCCTTCTATCCGGGGATTTTCCGCCTGCTATTCCTTGTCCGTTGATCCGATTTTGTTGAGCAATGGCTCGTCCGGTCGCTCGTGTTGTCCTCCGTCTATCCACCATGGGCTTTAACCGTACTCCACGACCTTGTCGAGATATTCCTGCGAGTGTTGGAGTAATCACACCTTCGATATGGTCATCCATCCTATTTTGGCTGCCATGTCTCGCTCGTTGGTCCGACCCGGTCGGGCGATAATTCATCCGGTCGCCCACTCCGTCCTTCATTCGCTCGCTGTGGGTTTTTGAACGCACCTCCCCCTGCGTTGAGGTGTTCCGCCGAGAGTTGGAATACTCACACCTTCTGCCTGACAGTCCACCACACTCGCCCCTCTTTTAGGAAACCTGTCAGGATTGTGCCAGGGTGCCAATTGTACATCATTGATCCATCGCCCATGAGGACCTTGGTTGATTTGGAAACTCGTATTCCTGTAGTTTGTGCTGCTAAATTTTCCAGCGCCGGGGCCGGACGTTTCTGGTCGGCTGTAATCTCTCACTTTCACCTGGTCTCCGATACTGAACGGGTGCCATTTATGTGTATTGTGCCTCACGTCATATCTTTGCTGATTCCGGCGTTGTCTTTCTGTTGTCCGTTCACGAGCACGGTGTTCCAGGTTTTGTCGTTCTCGCGGCAATAATTGCCCTCTCTGTCTTTGGACACGCAGACATCCAAGAGTATCCTTGGCTCCCTCCCGTATGTCAGCTCAAATGGGGAACTCTCGGTTGTTGCCTGCTTCGTTGTGCGGTATCCAAACAAAACGTCCGATAGTCCTTCTTCCCAGTTATTGCCTCTACTATTCCTTCATTGTACGATTAAACCGCTACGTCAGTCCGTTCGTTTGTGGATGGTACGACGATGTCCTCAGGCGCTGAATCCCCCAATCCCTCAGCATCTTCTGGAATTGCTGTCCTTCAAAACACGGGCCCTGGTCCGTGATAACTCTGTGCGGTACTCCAAAGCGAGCCAGTACGTGGTTAATGAAAGCGTGTGCGACTGTTCCGCTCGTTTGATCTGCCGTTGGAATGGCTTCCACTCATCGTGTGAAGTGGTCAATCATGACAAATATGTGGCGATTTCCATTCGAACTCGTTGGGAGCGGACCAAAAATGTCTATACCTAAGGTGTGCGCGACCACCTCTGTTACAACCGATTGCATGGGCGGTATTGTCGTCATTGTCTCCCGGTTCTCTTGGCAATTGGGGCAGGCTCGAATGAAATCAATCAAATATTTCCGCATTGCGGGCCAAAATACTCTTTACCACAGTAGTTCGAATACGCATTCTCGTCCCATGTGAACATCAGTGTATGCCAGTCGAATCATTTGTTCCCTCTGGTTTACTGGAATGAATGGAAATCTTCGCGGTCGAAGCCCACGCTGCAGCTCCACGTCGACGACGCGTTGACCGTTCTCCTGGTGTAGCCGGTCCCAGATCTGTACCGGTTCGTTCGGTCCTGAAGTCAACGTCTTGGGTTTGGTACCTGCCAGCAGATATTCACATAGTTCGCGTACTTGAGTGTCTTGCTGCTGATTGGCCAAGATGTCTTTATCGGCAACCAATAATGTGTTCACGGGTATGGCTTCAGATGGCAGCTCGCTTTCCTGTATCGGTCGCGACAATGCATCAGGAACCTCATTGGTCGTGCCGTTGACATGTCCAGTAGTAAAGTTGAACTCTTGTAATCGAAGTGCCCAGCGTGCCAGTCGTCCGCATGGATCCTTCGCCGTCTTCAGCCAGATCAGGAGTTTGTGGTCGGTCTCAACATGAAAAGTGGTCACTATCAGATAGGTCCTCCACTCCTCTAGCTCCCAGACAATAGCTAGACATTCTTTCTCAGTGGTGGAATATTTTCTTTCTGCTTCTGTCAGTACTCGACTGGCATATTCGATTGTTCTTGATGGTTGTGAAAGAACTGCCCCGATTCCGATATCACTTGCGTCAACTGACACCGTGAATGGCTCATTCGGTTTGGGGATCGTCAGGCACCGTCGCATGCTGGCAGCCTCCTGTTTGAGTTCCTTGTACGCCACCTCCAAGTCCTCAGTCCATACAAATTTCCTGTTCTTCTTCAGCAGTTGGAACAGTGGATATGCTTTCTGGGAGAATCCTGGCGTAAATTTCGAATCGTAACCGACCATTCCCAGGAAACACCTCAGTTTCCACGTCGACTTTGGTTTCGGGAAGTCCTTGATGGCTGTCAGTTTCTCGAGTAGTGGTTGGAATTGTCCATTATCAACCGTGGATCCCAAACAGACGATTGAACTGCGGCCTATTTGACATTTCTTACTACTCGCAATATACAGTAACACGGAATCGGAACATGCCGCCCACATAGATGCTGTCTTAAATCGCATTAAGAACTCAGGACTCCGGATCAATGCCGAAAAGTCGCAACTCGGACGGTCATCGGTGGTGTTACTGGGACACAAAGTGGGTCAAGGTGAAATCAGGCCTCTACCAGATAAAATATTGACAATTAGAGAGGCTGTGGCTCCGAATTCTAAACGAACGCTGAGACAATTTTTGGGTCGAGCAGGATACTATAGTCGGTTCGTGAAAAACTTTCGCTCCATTACATCACCATTGTATGAACTCCTTCGAAAAGACAGGAAATTTGAATGGACCGATGACGCCCAGAGGGCGTTCACGCGAGTGCAACAAGCAATGAACGAGCAGCAACTAACTGTGAAACTTCCGAATGCAAAAGAAACGTTCATCGTAGCAGCAGATGCCAGTGACCGTGGCATCGGGGCAGTACTCAAGCAAAGGGAAGGAGTAATTGAATATACCAGTAGGGTCCTAACCCCAACGGAGTAGAAGTATTCGACCATTGAAAAGGAATGTTTGGCAATCGTATGGGCACTGGACAAGTGGAGGCCGTACCTGTTGGGTCAACAGTTCCACGTGGAGACGGATCACAAACCCCTGGAGTGGATCAGGATTGCGAGGAACACGAGAGGAAAATTAGCACGATGGGCATTGCGTTTACAGGAATATGACTTCACGATCAATCATGTGCCTGGATCGAGCAATTGCGTCGCAGATTTTCTCTCTCGACCACAGATAGATGACGAACTCCCCAAAGTGACTTTTGGAGTCGACGGCTTAGTAATGGAGCAGGACCCACAGACACTAGTGCGTCTACAACATTAGGACAAGGTCCTCCGGAAGGTGGTTGAAGCTCTGACAAGAGGTGTGAGGATCCCCTCAAATACTGAGGATGAAGAGCTGAAGATAATCGCATCCCAATGGAGAAGAGTTGGCATAAACAGTGCGGGCGTATTGACGTGGTAGCGTGGCGTTGGGTGCCCTTGCGTGGTATTCATCCCGAGACAACTGAGGAAGAAACTGGTAGCAGACTGTTATGAAATGGCACACACCGGATGCACTAGGACATACGATCTGCTGCAACAAAGAGCATATTGGCCAAAGATGAAAGAGGATGTGACAGCTCACGTGCTTGCACGCCAACAGTGTCAGTTACTGAAAGGCGACAATCGAGGAGTCCAACAGCTCTTACACCCAATACCAGTCTCCGAAATCGGTGAACTCTGGTCGATGGATCTTATGGGCCCATTTCCACTAAGCGCCCGTGGTAACCAGTACGTTCTGGTCATGACAGAACACTTTGCCCGTTGGATCGAAGCGACTGGCGTTCCGGATCAGAAAGCATCTACGGTGGGAGACATGGTGATAAGGCACATCGTAGCAAACCACGGTGTACCAAAGGCGATCTTGATAGATCAGAGACTATGCTTTGAAAACGATAAGTTTCGAACACGCACGCAACAACTGGGAATCAAGCGCATCCGAACGACACCATATCACCGGCAAACTAACGGCCTAACTGAACGTAACAACCGAACGATCAAAGAATGGTTATCAGCCAAAGTAGGTGACTGGGAGTCTGCGTTGCCCCTGGTGTTATTGGCCCACCGTGCGTCTGTGCAGGCGAGTACGAAGAAATCTCCATTTCAACTGATGTACGGTAGAACCCCTCGCTTCCGGCGGATCAGGACATCGGAATGTGGCCAGAGTGTATTGATTCCACTAAAGAATTGGTTGCCGAAAGAGAAAGAGCCAAACGAAATCTGAAGGCATCGCAAGCACGCACGAGGGAGCAATCCGCAAGACAACGGCTCGGCAAAACTAGAATGTTCAACCTAGGAGAACGGGTGAAGTATCGAGATCATCGGAACATGGGCGCCAGCGGCCCAGGATCAAGAAAACTTCTACCTAAATGGAAAGGTCCGTATTTGGTAGTCGCCAGACGAGGCCCAGTTTACACGATCAAGAGGGACGGAGAGACGAAACGAGGGCATGCTAGTGAGTTAGCGACGTGGCACGAGATGCCGGCGCGGCCAACCAGAAGATCAATAATCCGAGAGGAAGCACCGCGTCAATCGGAGAGGATTCGCCAACAGATGCGGAGGAACCAAGGAACCTCAAAAGGGGGAGGAGTGTTGTAAGACAGGCAGTTTTCTTGTGAGTAGTATACTACTCACAAGTAGTATGTTACCCACAGGAGACATTCAGGAACAAAAAGGCAAGCTGCAAACGCCAGGAAGACGAAGGAGAAGAACAGACTATCGAAATAGTGTGTACGTGCTACGGCAGAAGTTCCACCAAGGCGAATGACAATGACGTATGTGAATGCATATCTAACTTGCAAATGAGTATACGCGTTTGTGGTTTGATTTTTGACATGACCTATACGGGCGTTTGCGCAACGAACGAACTCCCAGGCCAAGTGTCTTTTGCGGTCACAACAATACCATGCGCAACTTTGACTGAACTTCGTATTATTCCGGAACCAGATCACGTTGGTGGACGGCAATTGAAAGAATAATGTTTAATTTTGGGAAAAACAACCACCGGGACTAATATTATTTTGTACTATGCAGATGAACCACATGAAACATGCAGATATTACCAGGTACAGTTAGCTCCGTGTCACACATCGTCACACAAATTCAGTATCATCTTTTACAGGTTGAATAAGTCTAAACACCGAAACTGTGTTATCTGCTTTGTAATGTTCAACCAGACAAGTACCACAGTGTTACCTTGATGAGACTTCGTAGTTCTACTAAGAATGCCGGTTATCGCTATATATATACTGTTCTACCAGTAGGCCAACGTTAGCGTCCGGCAAAGGAAGAAAAGAAAATGTAGAATCAAAACGCCTGGTTTGCCAAAAACTCACAAACCGGATAGTCCACTCAGGCCAATTTTGTCGATATGTAACTCACCTCAGCATAAACTCGCGAAGTGGCTTGTTAGAGTGCTAGTACCAGTTAGACGGTCCCTGGCCAAATATGTTTTGAAGGACAGCTTCGAACTGGCTGACGTGCTGTCGAAAGTTAACATCAGCGAAGAGCTGATAGCCTCGCTGGATATTGAATCACTGTTCACTAATGTGCCCATAAATGAAACTGTGTGGTTTTTATGTGATTACATAAGCTCTAACACAAACCTACGATTTACGATGGAGTTAGAAAAGGATAACTGTCTGCCATTTTTTGATCTAACGCAGGGCTAAAGTAGTTCTCACTTTTGACACCACCAAAATGCAAACGCCCACCATCAAGGGCCGCCTACCTCTCCCCCTCATCTCGCACAGAGTTTGTGTGGGTGCAATTCCACCTACATTGGAATAACGGAGAGGCAGCTGCAAGTCAGGATGGCAGAGCATCTGCCTAAGTGGGTGTGCAACTGCGGCAGCCAACCCGTTGGAACCTGTGCGAATGAGGCCAATGGCCATTCACCCAAGACATCGGCTTCATCCATTGTGCGTCATGTGCTCGAGACAAATCACGGGACTGGCAATCCGTCGGCATTCTCAGTCATTTTTACGCAGCGGAATAATCGCTTACTTCACTTTGCCGAGGCATTTGCTATTAAAGGACTGAAACCGACATTGTGTGTGCAAAAGGAACTGCTTATTAAATTAGCGCTACCTTTGTAGTGTTGGTGAATTTCTTTTTCTTTTCTTCATACCTGGACAGAACACTCTCCGTAAGTCACAATTTTATGCATATTTTGTAATTTTCGTTTCTGCAGTATGTGCTTGCTAAGATGCAGCACTACTAGCTTGTCTTTTCAAGAATACTGAAGGTTTACTCAGATAAAACTTGTTCTGTACATGAATAAATAATGGTTGGTAAATTGTACAGCTTACAACAAAGTGAACTCTGAACACGGCATTTAGCCGTCAGCAATTATCAGTCAATAGTGCAATGACATAAAATTCAATGAGGCGGTACATAATAAACAAAACGTGGTGAGTTCTAACGAAAGTTCTTAGTACCAATTCAGAGGGTGTTGGGTGTAAAAATGTGATAAATGTTTGGCCAGTACTTAATGTAATCAACAAATGAGGATTTTTATGAGGGACCTACAGCACGATAGTTCGATCAATGGGGTATAGTTATAGGAGCAGTTGGGGTAGACATTGTGCAGGCTACCGGTGGTGGTCGCGTGGCGCAGTGGTAACGCCGAGAGACCGGGTGTGAAGGTTCGACGGTTCGAACCTCCCAGTAGACGGTTTCAACATTGCGCTCTCAATATCACTTGCGGTAATCCGAGCATAATTTCCACTGATTCTAACCAGAATCAACATAAAGCAGTAGTATGTAAACCATGTATTCACAAGAGATGTGTAGTATTATCAAAGGTTGCACTGCATTTCGAAAATTTGTCCATTGATTTCCTCCAGTGTTTGTGAACGTTCTCTGGAAGTCCTGTGTAGAAGCAGCCCTGAAGGAAAAACGCCGGCAGACTAATATCTGGCGACAGTGGGGTTCAGACCTCAACCGATTCACAGAAACCCGGATGTTTCGTGCGGATATTCTCAAACGCCTAGAACATAATGTGATACTGCGTCGTCATGATGAAACCAAATATATTCAGGTACTGTCTATTGTTCCAGCATTGATGTGACCTTCAGATGGAGCATTTGCAGACAAGAGTGTACTGGCTTGTAGATGTTTGTGCAAAGTAAGGTTTTACTCGTAACGTTTTCGGCAAAAAAGAAAAGCCGGATTACCCGTGTTGGAATACTTACCGCCTGAACCAAATGCTTTTGAGCTTGTTAGCGTCGGATTGGAGCAACTCAATGGGGTTGATCGACGTGTCAGAAATGCGGATTATGTGCGAATTCACGCAGACAGAATATTGCTACGTCACTAAATACTGTCGAAAAGATATCCCTTTTTGATAAATACTACGTGCAAAATGGTCCATGTTTTTCAGCATTGGACAATTGAAGCTTGCTTAGTCGGGTCCCCACGTGTGGCCGATTTTTGTATCTTTTGAGTATTCAGTGGAAAACTGACTGAAATGTGTCAGTTATATGATAAGTGAACAGCGTATTGAACCGGTTTTTATTTATTTGGCCTGTGGTAAAGGTGCAGAAGAGACCACTATCAATTTCAATGCAAGGCAAGTGGGTACGTAATCCGTTGCCTGCAGATCAGTTGGTAGGCTGATAAAAATGTTTGTTACAATTGGCACTGTTCGTTACCCGCAAAAGAGTGGTCGACTGCACGCTAGTGATGTTCTACGATATGTGAACAACAGCTCCTAAATGGGAGTCAGTCGGCTTCCTCAGAAATGTAACACATTGAAGTCAGCTCTACACTGGATACTCAAAAGATATGAATAACGAGCATACCGGTACGCCCGTCCACAGCAGCTTTGGTTGTTGGATTCGGACAGATGAGGGTCATTTTGTACGTGGTATTTAGCGGGATGGAATATATATACGATGGTACTTAATGATGAAGCAGTATTCCGTCTGAATAGATTCGTGCAAAATCCGCGTTTTGACAACACGGTTATAAGGCTTCACCTCGGAGTCCACAAATGGTTATGTGAACCAGAAAACACAACATGGCGTGTTTCAGATTTTATTAGGAATTAGCTGGGTTTCAATCAGTCTTTCATTAATCTGTAAGTATCCATGAATTCAGCTTTTTATTATTCATCGTTTGGTAAAAAAAGAGTGTGATAGCGTGATCCGCCAGTGAAATGTTGTTTGTGCCTTATCCATTTGTACTGACTGACGGATGCTGGTTCCCAGCCCAGCCCAGCAATCACTCCCGCAGCCCACCTGCGGGATGCAGAGTGGTGTAAATTGGGTCCTATTTCTTCAGCAGTAATACTTTTGGTGTGGTTTTGAGCGCACTCGTAGTGTTTCTATCTCTATTCTAGGACACTACATGGGTTGTGGAAAATTGAGTGTAACCTCGATTTTGATGTTGGCCATTAAAAACCGCTCGATTTCAGTTACGTTGTTTCGTAGTTCTGTCTCGGAATACCTCGTTAGTCAACTTGAACTGTAAGATCAACGGAACCGTTTGACACGCAGTGATGTGGCTTACATTTTCTGTGCTGTACGCTGACGTCGTACTGAAGTTGTTGAAACTTCCTGCCGATAAAAGGAGCTCCGTTTCCCGTATAAACCGTTTCGAATGATTTGAACGTCACAATGAAATATCGCGCCTGGATGGACGTAGGTTGCCAATTGGCATGCGTCCTGAGATAGACGTAGATTCGGTTAGTGTGACAGACCCACCACTCAATTGGTTGGACTACCCTTCCTCGCATGTATTCGTTGACACGGTTTCTATGACTGGTGCCGTGGGAGTATCTATTTAAGTGGATTTTTTCGCTATTAGTTTTGGCGGGCTCTGTGGGAACTTAGAAAGCCCCAAATGTTTGAGCTGATGGTTAATTACCAGCAGTAACTTCTCTCAAACGTTTTCATTATTGTCACGCTCTGGAAGCTACTGGGCAATCGCTGACACATTCTATGTGCTGAAAATGTGAAAAGTTTGCAAACTGCAACCAACAAACAGTTAATCTTTCTGACCTATCAGTGGTTTCAGACCACCGACAAATTTCGAACACCACCCGACTGTCAGAAAACGTCATATTGTCGGCATCATAAAGTTGTGATCCGCCAACAGTCGTATATAGTAGCTTCAAATAGATGTTGCATCTAAACGCTACATTATATTGATCATTTCTGGTGGTTAGGGAGTTGTCATCATCGAGCTGGTTGGAGAAAAATAACCCAGATTGTCGGCCATGGTTTTAATTATTCCCGTAATGTAATAAACTTTGTCCCCATATGTAACTAAAGCAAAACCAATTCTTTAGCTCGCTTTGAACACAAGTTAGAATCCACTGCATTCTCCTCGCAATGTCAAAAGCGGATTGTGCTTTGCATGGATTTCAGTGTATTGTATCTGGACTTACCGCTGATAAAGGTTTACTCGTAACTGTAATGCCAACCTTCCTTTGTCAGAAGGGACATAACTCTTCTCGGCTGTTTACAAAGTTTGGGAAGCGAGAGGAATCGTTTGGAGAAAATACCCTTAGATTTAGTGAAAAAGCAGTGGATCGACCCACCATGAAGAAACATTAAATATAAGTGCCGATTTTTGTGGAGCATAACAGACAAAAACAAATGAGGATCCAATAACACTTTGCATCCACCAATACGTTCCTGGTATTGAAAATCAACTCAAGTGAGCTTGAAAGCACTGCGTTTCCTCGATCCAATTCAACAAAACAGCAGAAAGACAAACTTTGTGGGATGTTAATATTTCGGAAACTGCCAGCTGGTTTAAAGCCAGATTGGTGGACATTTAACATGGATTCCTATCATCACCAATCCGACAGGAATGTTGTTTTAGATCTGATTACTATCAAACCATCAAGCAGGCGAAGCAAATGGAAAATGTCGTGTTCTTGAAACTTGATAAGAGCTCTGGCATCATGGCTATGCACAGGGACTGGTACGTGGGAAAAATGAACACGATTCTGGCCGACCAAAGCAAATTCAAACCCGATCCCACACCGAAGAATGTTGATAGAAGAACAGACTGTAAGACAACTCTGAATACTGCAGTTACATGAGTTTCCTAATGGCTCATTCCAGACAGTTAAAACCAAGTGGAATTTAAACATCACGTATGAGAGGCGTACCAAAAATACACATAGATCTTCCACTACATCCCACTTTGATCACGGACAATTCATCTTACCACCAGCTCGCCCGATGGCTCGTTGACGTGTTGTCACTACATTGTTTAGAAGACTCATTCGAGTTGGCAAACGTTTTGAAGGGGGTTTTTGTGAGTTCAAAAACAATGTATTCTATCGATGTGCAATCCATTTTCCACTGTATGAAACAGTAAATTACCTTTGTGATTTCACTTTGGTTCAGAATATTTACTTGTCTTTTCCCCTCGATTATTTCAGGGATCTCATTGTCTTATGTACGGAAAGCATTCGGTTTGAGTTTGAAGGAGTTGCTTTTGGGCAAATTTAGGGGGTAGCCGTGGACAGCCCACTAGATCCAACGTTAGCGGATGTTTTATTTGGAATGATTGAAAGACGAATTTTTGATGGTATTTTCGCGACTACTTTATATAAAGGACGTGTTGATTATCTACTAATTTTTACTGGGAGCGACAAGTTTCTTCCAGGTTTTTGCTCTCACGAACTTCGTACATCCAAATTGGCCTGTTACCTATGAAACCGAGTCGAACAGAAGCCTGGCTTTTCTAGACTTTACTTACGCGGCACCATGACGACACGCAACGACGGTCGGTTTGACACAGTTATTCGGAACGGCCAATATCTGCGGTTCTCCAGCTCTGAACCCATAGTCTACAAACGGAGTTTGGTTAAAACATTGTTTGACAGAGCCCGGCGAATTTGTATACATGGCCGGGTGACACAAGAAGAACATTTCTTAATTGCATCACTTGCTGACAGTGGCCCGGATAAACTTAACTCCGTTGTTAGTGAGAAAAAGACGGAAGACCTGCAATTCACACAACAAGGAGAAAAGAAGTTTTCATAAAACCACGGTTCATGGGAGACATTTCTTCCACTATAGTGCGTCATCAACTTCAGTCGGCTGTGAATCATACATACCCTGAAGCTGAATTGTGTCTCTTGTCATCGACTCGGGGAGTTAGTTATGGAAACGCTAGACGTGATGCATCTAACTAATCTATCTCACATGTCGTTTATCGGTTCACTTGCAGTTAAAATGACAGCTATATCGGCAGAACGGACCGGTGCTTGAGTCAACGAGTGGTCGAACATCACCCAGAATAGTTGATTCAGTCTACTGAGCGAACGGACAGCCAAAGGAGCAAGCGAAAATGAAACCCCGCATTATCAGTTGCGAAGCGCATCCTGAGGACAAGTCACAAAGTCGACTCAATCAGGTCGTTCACTATGTTGTTACGGCACCCAAACCCCGAAATTCTGGCCATGTTGGAACCTGTATTGATCAAACAAAGACAGTCAGTATTCCACACCGTCCACCTCCTGTGGTGGTGGACATTTGAGCCAACATTCACCGTGTTCAACTATTGTTGCCGTATGCCTTTATCGTGTAGTCTGTTTGTATTTATTATGCGGCTTGTGAGGTAAATCGGTATGTTAGAACCCCGCAACGTCTGCCTTCTTACTGTTATGGTAAAGTGAGTTTACTTAAGTACAGTACATTCAGTAGTGTTGTGATCGCAAATACGCTTGGCCTGGGAATTCGTTTATTGCATGAACTCCCGTACGGGTCATGTTAAAATGTTAACATGGGACCACGAACACGTACACTCATTTGCACGGCTGACGTGCATCCACACACATTGGGTAGCAGTACATTATCATTCGCCCTGGTGGCACCTCTTACATAGCGGGCACACACTATTCCGATAATCTCTTCTGGTCCGTCGTCCTCCTGGCGTTGGGGCTTGCCGTTTTGTTCCTGAAGTCGCTTGGTTTTCACGTACTGGTTACGTTCGACCAAGACAATGAAATTACCGCCAGTACCTCCGTACAGGCATCTACCAGTACACAGGTGAGCGGAGTACACCTGTTCAGAATATGGTCAGATTTGCAAATCGAACGCTGGCTTACCGGCGCATGCTTGTATGCATCGACGCAGGAATGGTCCAGGGCAGGAACTGGACATCCAGCCTATCACAATCTTTGACTGTGCCAACTGTCAGCCCAGCTTTCCCAATAAAATTGGTCGCAGTCAACATACAAGGCATGCACATCCCATCGGACGGAACCATGAGAAACTCATGTTCATGAAAACCGACGGATCCAGTTAGTCTCAGCAAGAATCGGCTTTTCTTGCCATATGTGCCAATGTACTGGCTTTGATTCGCCTTACTTGGTGCGAACTTCATCATCGGCTCTTGTTACATGTCCCGGGTAGTACATTGCAGAACATTCGGACGCGTCTGTGTACGCTGAATTTGCAAGGGAATACTGTCCCCGCTGCTGATCCAACCCCCGTCCCGCATCGGATATTGAGTCCCAAGCTGCTGATCACTCTGAGTGGTTTACCTGTTTGATCCAAACGACCACTACCCAACTGGAGTCCAATAGCAAGCTATATACAGGCCTCACTAGCCTTTCCGTACTCCTGGCTACTGATCACTCTAGAACGTGCTCGTGTTAACGTGGGGACCCATGTGACCAGAAAGCAAATACGGAGAACTAATTATGCGGCGATTCAAACGCTGTATTACCAGTGTAAGAAAGTTGCTGTGTTTGCTGTTTTTTTCTGGAAACTGGATAATTGTCTACAAGGTGAACCACGACCTTCCGGATAATTCCAACGAATACTGGTCGGAGGTACTATCGGCTTATCCGTACGTTGATGAACAACCATCTTGCATGATTCTGCCTCCAGACTAGTCTCTGGTCGACTCGATCACTGGAGTAGTATCGCGCACCCTGAAGAACATGGAAAACACCGCTCCAGGCTTGGACAAATTGTTGCTCAAACATTTGAAGCGTATGAAAGCTGATGCCTTGGCCGGACATTTCAACATCTTTCTGTTGACCCAAGGTTGTCCAATCCACTTATGTAGCTCTCGCATCACGCCTGTACCCAAAATGAACAATTCTTCATCTCCCATCGAGCTCCGATCTATCGCCTTATATTCAGCGTTTATATGTTGTTTCTGCAAGATATTGCCGATCATTGGAATATGCGCCTGCAACTTCCCGCTCTTTAGTTTTCATTCCTACACCGTGACGGTTGGTTCGAGGCGACCTTACTGCTTCATGTGCTGCTTCGGAACTCACGCACCACGTCTTCAAGTCTGCGTGTGGATCTTGTCGAAGTGTCCAAAGCGTTCGATTCTATCACACAAGATTCGATTATCAGATCGGCCTGACCTTTCGATGCTCTCCCACCTCTAACGCATCACATTACTGACTCCTACCGGAATTCTTCCGCCACGCTCAATGGCTCCGTTCTCCGGTCCCACCGTGGTATTCGCCAGGGTGACCCACTGTTCCCGCTTCCATTTATCACGGCGATGAATGAGGTTCTGGCTTCATCTCGATTGGAGCTTGGCTATCAGTTCCCCGATACATTGATCAAAGATTTTGCTTACTGTAAATGGTTTGAGCTAAACAACTCTCACTAATACATTAAAGCACAGCAAAAGCGGATACATCGTACTCAACTCTCAACATTGTATGACGACTTGTGTTTAGAGGCCTTCCACCAACATCAAATCAGCAGGCGCCGGAGAACCAAGGAGAGGGGAGATGCGACCAAAACAGAGAAAACACTCGTTTTCGCGAACACATCCATACTCACTGGTCTGAATTGAGCGTTCACTGACTCGAATCGATTAGGACGCCTGCTCGCATACGCCCACATAAGGTTGGGTTTGCGGCAAGGTGTTTCTTTTGCCACCTTCTCCCTCACTAAGCCAGTGCGGCTGGCTTGATTTGTACCACTCTGGAGATATACAGTATTGCTGGAAAGACGTCTTGGGTCTTTTTGGACAAACAGCAACTCGTGCGGAATTTAAATCGGGCATAAAAAAAATGATGTTGGGGCATCCTGAGGTTGACAAAGTACACACGGAGATGTATATTCGCTAAATTCTTAGCCATGGTGTGATAGTTATCACATTGTCTGTTTACTACGCAGTTAACCTAAACGTTTAAATCTATCCATACTTCAATTGTAGGATTTGTCACTTCTCGAGGAGTACGAAATATGATATACTAAACTCTGTATATGTATGCTAGTGTTGACAGTTTAACGTCGGAATAAGAGAATTCACAAAAATAATGGTGTAACATACTCTACCGCCGGTGAATCTTTCACCAAATCATTACCGATAGTTTGTAAAAAACGAAATCAGCAAACTTTACTAGATGTCCGCTGCTATACACTATCCTGAGTGTTACAATATTTTTGTTGCTCCCATTTTTTTATATCACCGTACCTAAATGATCTCTACCATACGAATATAGAGTATTCCTACGTACTGTGATCGGTAATTGCTTATTGTGATACAGCACAAAGAGTTATCATTGTAAAATTTATGGTGAGAAGATTACCTAACATCAACTGAATTGTAGACAATAACTTGACCTAAACTAACCAGCCGCTCAGTCAGTCACCCGTCCAAGCCCGGTGGATCGGTCACCTACTCGCACCTCCGGATGACACCTTAACAACATTACAACGTAGTAAAAATTATTATAATCGTGGTACTAGCAAATAGTTTGGCAGAAATGATGGTTTAGAGGACCCGGTTGAAGAAATCTTGAAATTCAGTTGTAGAAACTGTGTCCAAACGCAGCAAGCGCTCTATCAGCTGAGCTAAGAAGCTACATGGAGGGCTCGGATGTTTCGCTTTTGGACGATGGTATCTACCCATCCTTCTGTCTCCCATCAAGTGATCCAGAAGATTGACTTCCTCGACAGAATTTCTGGAACAGTTCACGCTGAAGTCCATCAGGATCACTGCTGAGCATGGAAAGTGTAGTTTCGTTAAGTAACTGCATTCCGTTGCCGTATATACACAGTACGATACAGTGGGCTGTTCTTAGACAATACATTGTGCAGAATGGCAAACCTGATTTCTCTGTGCTAATGCTGCGCAGTTGTCGGAGAATAAATTGGCCTTATCACTGTTTGAGACATGGAAATCACTTTACCTCATGATTTTAAACAAGCATCGTTACAAAACATAACTTAACCGTCCTGGTGATAAAACTGTTGATATTTATAATATTTTTTCACTTTCGTAAACATCTGTGTATTTTTTAGCCGAAGGGACAAAATTACTCCGAAATTACGGAGCAACACGTGTTTAGAACTTACCTCTCTCGAGCCATCGTTTCATACACTTTTTCGAGTTGAACTCGAAGTTGTTGCGTATTATTTACGAGAATACAAGCAACTCGGCTGTCACTTTTATAACTGGGGAAGTCTGCTAGTACTCGATCGGTGTAAGCCAGCAGAACTTTTTCAACAGTCTGTAAATGGAAGCAACAGTGATTAGCATCACGTAAAAGTAACGAGATCTTAACTTTTAAATCATGTTGATCTAATGGACTATTTACGTTGAAAATAAGACTCCGTACGAGCGATTAGTTCACTGGTGATTATGGGGATCATGACGATAAACGTGATCGTGATGACCATACTGAACAGGATCATGATCGTGGACAAATAGACAACTGCATAAAAGTTATAAGTATGATCCAGTTTACTGTCCATGTTCTTAGTACGTCTGAACTCATTACGTGCACTTCTGTTCTGTACAGATTACTGGGTCATTTCTTCTCAAACGCGTGGGACGTCGTAATTTCTGCAAGAGACCACTTCTGTTTATTTTTTAGTGCTGGATTTCTAACATGCATAGTTTTGTATGCAGCGATCGTAACTATGTGGTTAACTGTTATTTCAAGTTGCACTTTAGTAATGACCTGAATATTATGCATTCAGCAAGCATATACGCGGCCTATTCAAACTCAGCACAACCAAGTCTGATATGTAAACAATACCTTGTGTTTCGTGATCTCAATAAAAATTTCAATAATTACTTGAGAGACGAATCTCATCTTTACAATCTATTGACCTCTATTAACTACCTATAATGATCTAATAAAAGTGGTTTTCACAAACAACGCATTAATTTAGTCAAAACAGAGAGAAGACATACATCGCGAGATGTTAACATTTCGACTTACTCTCATCAGCTGCCAACGTAAAACAAACAATTTTTATACAAACTGCGTATAGCAACAACAAATGAACGAACCAACCACATAGTTCTGACCTTTCATGCTCTAACAGTCCAATCAATTCCACGGCAAGGAGATTGACTGCATCAGCGTCTTCTGCGCACACAAAACTGGCCAATGCGCTGTGACCGCAAACGACGCTTGGCCTGCCAAACCGTTCACTGCGCGAACCCCCGTGTAGGTCATGTCAAACATTAAACCACAAACGCGCACACTCATTTGCACGTCAGACATGTATTCACAAACATCGGGTGGCAGTACATTGTCATTCGTCTCGGCGGAACTTCTGCCAAAGCGCGTACACACTATTCCAATAGTCTCTTCTTATCGTCGTCTCCCTGGCGTTCGGAGCCTGCCCTTTTGTTCCTGAATGTCGCCTGTGGGTAACATACTACTTGTGAGTAGTATACTACTCACAACGAAACTGCCTGTCATACAACAGATGTTGTTTGATGAGCATTGCCTCGCTAATCGCTAACACTTTCGGGTTGCGATTATGTGACGATATCTTGAACGATTTAACAGGGTCAACTAGGTGCCCGGTTGCTAAAATGTGTTTGGCAATCGATGAAGCTAGGGTCTTCGAGCTTGTTGCAGTCAGTAGGTCGTTTTTTGAGATTGCCGTTGAGAACCACTTAGGGATGTGCTCAGTCATACGTCGATGCAAACGCCGATCTGTCCTGCCTATGTAGACTTCATTGCAACTGAAATTGAACTGGTAGATTACGTGGGAGTCAGAGTGATCGGTTGAGTGTGTATCACCGCTGTGCGCAATCAATCTCCTTGCCGTGGAATTGATTGAACTGTTAGAGCGTGAAGGGTCAGAACTATGTGGTTGGTTCGTTCAATTGTTGTTGCTATACGCAGTTTGTATAAAAATTGTTTGTTTTACGTTGGCGACTGATGAGAGTGAGTCGAAATGTTAACATCTCGCGATGTATGTCTTCTCTCTGTTTTGACTAAATGGATTAAGGGAACTCAACGTTTTAAAGTTTTCAAACACACAAATTGTTAAATGTTTACCTATATTCACTGGTGAGTATTTTAACGTTCTCCCCTTTAGTGATTGCAGTATTTCATGTAGATCGGTTCTTTTTAAGCGCACAGTATGGATGACCTGACCGCTTAATTCAGATAGAAGATAGTGGCCCACTAGTTCTATAAACAAGCACATTGGTTTCACGAAAAATACTTGACCTCATGTTGCATATCCTGATAATTTACATGTTTGACTTACCAAGGAGAACCTGTGCAGAAAATGACCTTCAACTTCGCTGTCGGGACATTCCAGTTTGCGAATTACGTCAAAGCACTGATTTAACTGGGTAAACACATCCACTACGGAGTTAGAATAAAGGACATGTTCACTGGAGCACTGAAATCCGTCCTGCTTATCTCGCTCGTAGGCATTACGAAGATAGTTGGCTGAAACATCGTCGTTCTCTGTCAGCCATAACATTACCAGACTTTCAAACCACCTGCAAATGAAAAGAGTTGAACAGCAACTGTTGTTGCATACTGTGCTTAAAACTTTGCCACTAAGAATGTTTTTTATGAGATAATGTCACGGCAATTTTCGATCACATTTTTACACCTGACATAACCGCTTTATGCCAATCATCCACTATATTTTGCAATGGTCTGTGTCATTCGCTATGTTTTCGTAGTGCTCTTATTAAGTGAACATCTCTCATGACATTTCGGTACATGTGTATGTAATTCTGGGATTCTCCAAGGTAGCTCACAAAAACCTACGGATGTGGGGGCTGACTGACGGGAGCCCACCAATCCGCAAATGTATTCATAACATGGCAAGACGCTGGCAGACTCATTAGACATTGAATTATAGAAAGATGTATCTTATGAGTTGATGCGGAAAAACTAACTTTCGGATTGGATTACGATTCAAGACAATATGCATCAAAATTACTTAAAACAGGTGGGTGGAAAGCTTGCAAAGACGAAAGAATCATACACTTTTAACCCTTGGCCAACATTTCATGGGATTCTTTAGAAAAAGGCAAAATTCTTCCTGATCCATCCACTGTCTTCTTAACTTAGTAGCCAAAATCCAATCGATTGTACCAGTCTATCCACCTATCTACCTCCTTCCCCTTCACTGACCGCGTACATCTGCGTATCTTCTGTCCTGCTTACGGTACATCCAACTAAGCCACGTTTAGTTTGCCGCCCAACGATGCTTGCTTTCTGTCGATTCCCCCCTCCACGTTCGAGGTTGTTTCGCTACAGCTTCATTCGCTCCCGTTCTCTATGTATAACTGTCATACTTGCTTTTCTTTTCCGTCCGTGACTCTTCATCTAGTTTCGTTGTACTGTTGTAGCTTACCCAGGACTGGGAACTAATTGGTGTTTACACTTTGCGTATGCAATAAACATTCCACCAATGGTACCGATGGCTATATGATTTATATTGGTTTTGTCACTTCGTAGTAGTGGAAATCAGACGAGTTACTTAACTCCCAAATATTGTGCAGTAAGATGTCTGCGGGTTTGTTGAGTACAAAGAACAGCAGATGAAAATCGAAAGACCCACAGCGGTAAATGTGTAGGAAGAGTCATCCAGCTTATACATATGGGGGACCGTGGATTGTGTTCTACAGTCACGCCTCAAAATCTGATGTTTGGCTCATGGAAATCACCACGGACGTCCATACAACCTACATTCTACTGTCAGAATGGTTCCGTAACTGGCAACAGTGTCGGTGGTTAAGCAACATAAGAAAAATTTCAACGGGTTTAAGGCAATTGTGATGATTTTAAATCTGGCGTAATGTGTATGAGAATTTGCTACCCCGTTTTATGTATCACACTTTTCATGAAGGCAATATACATGTATGACGGCACTCACAAGATTGTGGAGTCATCCTAAAAGCGTGGAACAAACGGCACGCTCCAAGTGAATCCTAATAGCCCCTGCTAAGCCATCTCCCAAACGTGGTGATCCTTTTAGAAACGAAGGAGGTGTGATCAACTTCCCTCTCACCTTTTCGTACACACCTATCCTGTGTACGCATACTACGCACTTAATAACGTGCGCCGACTCACCCTTTTGTATTTGACATTCGATGTATTATGGTCACTTTTATTCCGTTAGTTGCTATTCTCTTATTTACATACCGGTGCGATTCATTTAGAATGGTACGAAAAGCGTTTTGCGTTTGCAGTTGTGTTTGGCTGGTAACAGAACACGTCGTTCGCAACTGTACGTCATGGTCCGGTCTCATGGCCAATCTGTGCAGAATATTAGTGGGCTTTCCTCACTGATCTAATATTTTAATGGACGTTTATGTAACCCGACTTTATCCGAAACTTAGTCAAGGGGTGCGATGAATTCATAAGATTGCAAGTTTCTACAACTACACTTGTGAACTAGAAATGCTGAGCAAAATTATTTTGTAACTCCGTATAAACTTAGGACGTACTTGGGATATTCAGGTACTTTGTTTAAACATTGAGGGAGGTCTGCAATGTAGGCGTTGTAGAACCATTTAACCCGGAAACAAAGGTTCATGTAGTCAGACGATTTTACTCGTTGAATCCTTGTTAAAAAACTTGTGGCTGCATTTGTTGATAAACCACTAGGTATCGTCCGGCCAAATCGTGTCCGAGTGGGAGATGAAGGTGGGGCAGGATCTCCGCATTCCATTATTCTTCGGGCGGCAGCGGCGTGTTGGGCCAAATCATTGGACAAGTCATCAGATAAGTAGTTCCACATCATTTCAGCCGACATGTCACCCAGACTTATCTCATGAGGAAACCTTGCAAACGTAATAAAGATCGATGTTAAAATCACTGCAGAAACTTTCCTACACAATGCGATTAGCAATAACAGCAAAGGAAGTGTATTCATCTTGGGACTCAGTTATAATGCTTCATTATTTTGCGCATTATTTCGAACTATGGGATAAATATTCATTTTTTCATGCAGTCGGTCACAACGTATAGCTTCCATGCACCCGTGAGTACAGATTCTATACTGCACACCGACCTTTCGTCTTTGCAGGACTGGTCAATTGTATAAGTGGAATGATGATAAAAACCCTCATCATCGTGATCTGATAATAGGTGGTACGGTAGGTATTCGTATGTGCCATTATAGCTTAAGAAAAATGTAAAGTCAGTGCCTACAACTAATCACCTGAAGTCGTTTGGTATCAGGGAACCGATGGACTAACTTTGGGACTGTGATAAAAATTAAAGAGTGAGCGATGTAGGGTTTCAAGAGGCCCAGTTCTGAGTATTTGAAAAGAACGGAATGCTAATCAAGCAATTATTCGGAGGTTTTTTGTAAACTTGAATTAGAAATCTAAATTCTACCATCATTGAACTAAGCTCTCGAACGTTGCTACAAAGGTCATCAGACGTTCACCTTGCACAACGAAATGTTCAGTGACGACCGTATGAAAAACCACAATGAGGTTCGCTGGTAAGTTTCGAGTAATCCTCCAGTACTGTTATTTCGTAGTGATTTCGGACTTAAAGTCATATCATCAGATGTTTCAACAATTTTTGACAGAAGTGTGATCTGTCCCAATTTTAATGATTATGAGTTCAAGGAAAATTATACTGACCTCATAAGAAAGATACTTGTAAAGAACTGGCTCATGAAATTATATACGGCCCCACTGTATTATGGTTTGCTGCTGCCTGATGTTATCTAATTCACGTTGACCCAGGGTGTGACAAACCGCATATTTACGTCACTTTTGTGAGTAGCATGACGCTGATATTTTAAATGAGACATTGGTTCTAGTGGTCACTGTAGATAAGGCTGACGTACATCCTAAAATATCGCTTGCCATTATCCACTAGTTTGCCATGTAAAACTTTACGACATTTCCCTCTTAATGTGGAGCCACTTTCTTTGTAAGAAGACTACCATTGTGTACCCGTACCTTACTGCACTCGATAAAACTGTACCGACTAAATCAACTAAAGCGACCGCTTTGCTCCGTTTTCAAACGTCTTAGCATCACTATTTGTGTGTAAATCCTTTTACAGTAAGGCGTTTACTCCAAGTGAAATTTTGTAAAGGTTAGTCCACGGAAACTGGTAACCATGTTAAAGATGACGTAAAGATTCTTGAGAACAAAACCATACATGCTTACTTCTGGTGAACACCCTTAGTAAAAATAGATGTTTACGTGTGGTACGCAGAGAAAGTTCAAGAAAATAAAATAAATGGCAAAACGTCTTGTTAAAATGGTTGGCTTAGAAGTGGTTGTACGTGTACCTGGAAAGATGAATTGTAGACATTTCAGTGTACCACTCACTGTTCGATACTTTCATTTTAAATATCTGTTTTTTTTTAATATCGAGCCTCACATTGCTTTTGAAAAAATTTCATCAGGGTAAAACCGGACCTTTCTTACATTAGGTGGAATGCATTCAGGTCATCTGCACCCATGTACCCACGACGATGTTACAAATATCCTTCGCATTTGATAAGGTTGGCAAGCTCGGTATAAAATGATCGGCTTCACCCCTTGGTTCATCCCTTCTTCCATCACAGACCTAAGCAGTTGTAAATCAGCCAGCAGTGTTTACCTACACTAGCCATTTCAGCAACTGAACTATCCTATTGAAGCCTCAACTCCTTATATATGTCGGACTTTCTGAAGACAATGCATTTCGTCACCTAAACCTCTCTACATTTCTCTCACGTTTTCGTGGATAGCTAATATCTAGCTTCGTTCAAGTCTCTAAGCTTTGACTAGCCTCTAGATGACACCATGCCACACAAAAGCTGACATCGATAACGCTGTTGATTACACCCTTCTTTGTCAAAAAGTACCGTAATAACTTTGCTGCCGAGTCCTGCATAGGATTCAACTGACCTAAACATTCCAGAATTCTTATAATCCCGGTTAACGACAATCATTTGTTCATTGTAATATTTAGGTTGTACCTCTACTGTGTCCGGAGCTTTGATTTCTACCAGCATTCGGATGATTCAGTACAGTTTGTTTGCCCCTGCCCGTCGCTTCGGTTTACTTGTGCTGTAGGCACGACCATGTGAAGTACGTGCGTGTGACGTTTCGAATTGCACAAACATTCGCGCGAGCACGTCGGCCTCTCACCTTGGTCAACATACGGTAGGGGAAAGGCCAAACACTGAGTACGACCACCGGACAGCAAGTCAGAGGTAGGTCACTGAACCACGTGCGCATGCCATTTCAATACCTGTAGGCCATTGGTGTCACAATGATTGTGATGCGTTGGTTCATCCACGTTTGGGTTCGTACAAATTAAGCATGATAAAGCCTTTAACAACTGATACACCTAGTTCAAGTGTTTGTCTTTGGTTCTACCAGCACTTGGCATGAGATGCCGAAGAAAGTCTTAAGAAAATCGATGGGATAGACAAGTTGGCGAAGCTTTAGGTGTGCAACAGATATGTTTCCCTCCCGCTAAATATGGCAAAACGAATGTAACATATTGCATTTGGAATGTGAAACCAGCAGTTCATCTCTCGCTGGTTGACAATCGTGAGTCAGAGTAAACATGCTATTGTAACCACTCATCAATGTAATACCGAAGATGTACGCAAGAAATCACTCTACTTCACTCAACCCAATTAAGTGTACAATAAATTGGTTTGCATAAAACCTTTCGGTCAGCGCAATTTAGATTTTCATTCATGTGCTCCTAATATGATGTTGACAGGTCGCAAAAAAATGTTGACGTAGACTTCACTTAACATTGTCTTGACAGCAGACGGTCCAAAGCCGAGGAACATTAGACTGACCAGTGGGTTAAAATAAAGAACCTTAGAAAGAGAACATGACGACCGTAAAGTTTCGTGTACTACATTTAAAGGCCTAAACTGTGCAGAAATGTCATAGGTTGGATACATCAGGTATGTGTAGCTATGGAGACCTGCTACAGTGCACAATGGTAGGACCCCATTTGTGCCCAAAAATGTACAATCGAATTGGTGCAAAAAGCCTGCAAGAACATTTTAAGAGGTGCTACATATGAATGAAACTAGCTGTGAGCACTCAAAATGTATTTATGAAACGCAAATCGCATGCAAAATACTCGGGTCAAAAACATACTGATTGAGCACCGGGGCATAATGTTTACGGTCATCTTCTAATACTGATACAATCAGTGTGATCAGGCGATGCCAATATGTTAGAGAACGCATGTCATCGACTGGGCAATCCACTCCATCTGCTGGTAGTAAAGGACGTGCTTTAATTGCATGATGCAACGAATCCGTACCAATATCGCTTCCAGTCTGATCATTAGGTTCACCATCCTAAAATAAGGAAAGTTTGAAATGACGAACAGTTTACACCAGTAAAACTACATAAGTTAAACACTTCAGAGAGGGAGTTGATTCAGAATAACGTATGTTCACAATCATAACTCGTTTTTTCAGCAAACAAATTCCGAAAGTTTGCTAAAATGAAATGAAATGCGATCGTGTTACACAAGATGGTCCTGGGAAGCAAAATACGTACGTTTTTATGTTTAATGATGAATACACTAACCTACACCCTATGAGCAACCTTAACTTTTGTTCAGGCTCATTTGGTTCAGATAATTATTCCAACTGCACATGTACGATACAAGTGTTCAGAAGGCAAGCTAACACATCTCTGCCTCTCACCTATCGGCTATCTTCTTATTCTGAGGTAGCGTCAACCCATATAGATGTAGCCATTGTAGGCTGATAACGCAACGCATGACTATTTTGATAGTTGAGAAGTCAAATTAAAAGGGTCTGAACAATTTTCCAAAATGGACTGATTAAATAGGTAACGTAATGGGTCGTTCTGACTGAATTTATATGGTCATGTAGCTAAGCATAAGCTAGTCAAGAATTTTCTTCACAGAAAAACATGTTTGACATAGGCATAATTCGCAGCAATTAAAAAGTGATAAAGTTGGCACCCAGGCTTTCAATGCTGACAGACGACATTCTATGGTACTATTTCTTACATGCAGCAATGACGTGTTTTCTAAAATCAACAAATCAATTAGACATTTCTAGAGTGCAGTTTGGTACATGCAAACGATACAGGAACTGCAGAGAACACTAACGACATTACGTACCTGGAGACTTTTCCCGTATAATTCATGCACGTTTTCACACAGACATTGATAAGTCGAATGAATACATGCAGCGATACACTCACGAAGAATTTGTCCTGTTCTCGGGGGGGCAGTTAATTCTTGCACCTGAGAAAAAGTGGTTTAAAAGTGGAGGTCCCTTGTTATGACTCACGATAGTTATACAGTGAGGTAATAAAACGTTATTATTACTTCAAATCAGTGGTCTCAGACTTTCGTTATCGGTTTTGTCTCGACTGCCTAAGCCCTTGGACAGACGGACAGCGAAAGAAAAAGTAATGTTCGTGAAGTCGCAGGGCTTAGGTCGTAAGAACCAAATCAGTTACAGCTGACTGCCAATAACGGTTTGCTGTTCAGTTTATAAGTCGTTGGACAAAAAGCTCGAGAATGCAGAAAAATGTGAGGTGTTGTAAACAAAATATTGAAGGAATAGCAAAAATCATGGGTTGTCGATACACATTGAAAAAATAAGTTCTAGCAAATTGTGAAAAAGCTGGCATGAGAATTTAAAGATAAATCGAACGGGCTTCCAGAAGAACTAAACTAGTCAGCCAACGCTGTACTACCTTACCAGTTAGTAGAAGAGCCTGGCATCTGTACACTGTCCCAGATATGTGACCCAAGTACCGGAAAACTGAGTCAAAGGCATCTAACGGGGTTTCCAGTACGGTAACTTACGTTAACCGGATCAAGCTAGCGAGCAGCATCTTCACCCCAGTGTACCAAAGTTGGGCTCGTCAACACAAAATCCTCCGCTCTGTTTGTCACATTACTCGGCCTTGTCAACTCAATGTACTCCGGATATCGTGGCTGATAGTCGATAACAGCTACCTATTGATAAATATCTCAGTGACTGACAGGCAGCATTGAATAGGGAAACAGCATGTATCACTGAATACAAATGGACAAAGTAGAATAATGATAGTTCCCTGAAAGAGGTGCAACCGTGAACATTTGTGTGATTAATCGATAGGCACCAAAAGGTTTCATCCATAGCCGAAAAACGGTGGTTAATTATGGGAGGGCTGATTGAAATGTGTGGGCTTTTCTATGCCGATTGAGCCTTATGAAGTTGTTATCAAATGTCGCACCGTTTGGGAGCTGGGTGCAGAAGGTCTCAGTTGTATACATTACTTCTCAGTTTCTTGGCCCAGTACTCATACGTTATTGTTTTGGTGCAAATCAACGTTTCAATCCGCCAGTTTATAACCACAGTGTTACCCCGATTCAAGTAGATTGATGTATTTTTGATGGTGTTGCGGATAAATCCTTGAAATCAGTTGCTCAAATTGAACCGCCATGTTCTCTAGGCATTTCAAACAACTGAACTGAATACCTCCTGTTTGAGAACATGGACTGGACCGGAATACTTGGATGTTGGCCTTTCGAAAGATTCTGTTAGACTGTCACCACTAGAGGTGTGACCTAACTACTATTTATCCATGAAGCCTAACTCACCCTAGTTAAAGACATGTCATACTTCATTTCGCACATATGAGTCAGTAGACTTTCGATTTATCCGACTTGTGTATGCACAAAGGTGAAACACAGCTGAATTCATTTGAACGCTACCCCAGGATGTGGTGGTTGGTTCAGTCTCTTGGATGAAAACCAAACATCGTAAGCAAGCAAGTGGCCAGGAACCACATTTGTCAGTATGCTCCGTGATAGAGTTCGAAAGGGTGGGATCATCTTCTCTTCAGAACTTTCAGAACTGAGGTTCGATTAACACTGAGTTTCTGCACCAATCATTACTTGAAGCTTGGGTTAATTTTGTCAAATGCTTGGCAGTTGCTTCCGGTTACACGGTCGTCACTTGTTTTGACATTTTGTTTCTTGAACCTACCGTCTGTTAAATGGCTAGAAATAGATTCTTATCCCGTAATCACATTGCATTTTCGGGTATTCTTTTCCCATCATGATGTCTATTTGACTTTTTACGGGAGGTTCATAGCAGTGACATGATCTATTGGGTGGGGTGGCTCTTCAAGGACACCATTTCTACTAAGCTCACAGAAGTTGTGCATAGTTTTAGGAACAAGTCCGTTCAGATCACAGTCAGGTTTTCACAAGGTTTTCATTTTATTATACGAGAACAGGTGACCAGAATTTGGCACGGAAGGTGTCGATGACCGTGTGGTCTTCTGACCACCCCTAACAGTTTTTAAAAGATTTTCTAATTCGGAATGACGCAGACCATCCACATCATAGGTAGTAGTAAAGGTTCAATTAGGCACTTTTCATTTTGGACAGCGTGTTGATACATGTACATAGTGACTGAATGGGATTTGCATGAAGACGCAGCATGCTGCTTGAAATATGTAGTCACTGACCTCCCCAACGTTCCACGGACCGTATGTGCAGGTACTTTCTACAGTGTTTGGGAATCACCAATTTTATATCCCCGAGAGTAAGTTTAACTTGTTTGCCCTTCATTGGATATTTCGTTATTCGTGTATGCCTAACACTAGTTTCTAAATGCGTTTATGCACATGGCGTCAGCTCTGTTGATATTGTCTTGATTAAACATTCTGTGTACGCCATTCTGTGGTAGTAATGTAGCTGACCATCGCGCCAGTCAGTTCGGATTCTATTGGGTAACGTCTTAATTCAATTTGTCGGATGGTTGTCGTGCGCAACTCGGGGCGAAGGAAAAGTAGTATGGACACCAGTTTAAGCAGCTTATTAGAGATTACCAAATCAGCGCACTTTGGCAGTAAGAGAGCATGTTAAGTGAGTTTTCCTTCATGCGACCTGTGGTGAAGGCGTGAAGATAGTCACTTACCAGTTTATTGCCAGCTGTCTGTGTGTGCTGTCGGGCGCCTGTAAATCCGTTCCAAAGCTAATTATAAATACTGTTACTACAAGTTATGTGCATGACTTACAGAGAAGCGGTTTTCCACTCATTCCAACTCACGAACGTTTTGTTAGTGATGTCCAGCGAAGAGCAAAATCAACTCTAATAAGAGCGTCAGTTGGTTCGCTCATGAGTGTTACGTGCACAGGATTCTGAAAATATACGACTATGGGTCTTGTCAGAAAGACCGATTAAAGAGTTTGCGATTGTCGGACCCGGATAAGTGTCAATCGTTTATCGTAAAATAACTGCATAGCCGACGGTAGTTACCAACGAAGAAGTGTTCTACGTAATTGGGCCGCCCGTTCAAGTTGTCAGGTTTTCCACCGTCTTACTCTAACCCGGGGTCAGTATAGTCCACCGTTTATCGTATGGGCAGGCATTGCTGCAAACAGCGTTACCGAGTCTTTCTCCTTCAAAACTTATTAAAGGCAACACTTTTGTTTGTACTGTTGCTTACATAAGTAGGCAGTTCCCATGACTCGATGCTGCGGATGCATGCTGTTATGGTGGTAGGGCAGCAGGGACTATATGATTTCAACATGATGAGACACTATGTGTATGAGATCATCTAGGTGAAACTTTCGGGCGGCAACATAACAATCAAGGTTTTGATATATTAATCCATTAAATATAGCTTTCGTAGCTGTCTCAAATAAAATACCTGCACGGAACATCAAAATTTTTGAAGGAACTAACAATTATCACTATTTTAAATCACATTGAGAATTTTTAAATTACGATAGAACATGTAATGCTAGCAAGCCAAAGTAGAATGATCTCGTGTAAACACTTCGGATGGCATTTCGAACATCTCTTATGAACTCATGCTTTCTTCTAACCTGTTATTCACACGATGGTCTCGTTAACCTGCTGACACAAGAGCACACAATTGGCTGTAGTGGTAGACTGTGCTAGTAGGTGAGCTTCGTTATCTGTGATGGGAGTATATTATATGGACGGTCATACTGGCGAGCACAGTGCGAACAAGGGAACCTACTTTTTGCATATCGATAAGCATTTGGGTTGATAAAATAGCTTGTCTGTTTTTAAGTTTGCTTAGTCCGGTCAAGGGGGATACCAATTTTCGTAAAATGTGAGACAGATACACACCAAGTAGCTGTGAATACTCTTCGGTGGTGAATTCCACAACACATGTGGAGTACAAAAATAATTTCCATCACTGGGACAGACATTTTAGAAGCTCCTTCCAGATTCACTTGAGACTTAAAGAGTAACAAATCTGGTTTCTGTCAAACAAGGAAAATAGACAAAACGTCACCGATCTACGTGTATGGAGCGTGGTTGGTCATGCCGACGCATCAGCCGGAAGCAAAAAACGTCGTGAGAATAAAATTTTGATTGACGAGAACCGGAGTTACAATTACCGCAGCTAATTTTGTATTGATTCAAGAAAAGCTGCCAAGGAAATCTCTGAATAAATCTCAACACCAGTATCAACACTAACCACCAGGGTGGTTCATCTAGGGTGAGGGGAATGTGTTGTTCTTAATTAAAATAATGCCACGAAACTGAGAAGTAATGTATACAACTGAGACCTTCTGCACCCAGCTCCCAAACGGTGCGACATTTGATAACAACTTCATAAGGCTCAATCGGCATAGAAAAGCCCACACATTTCAATCAGCCCTCCCATAATTAACCACCGTTTTTCGGCTATGGATGAAACCTTTTGGTGCCTATCGATTAATCACACAAATGTTCACGGTTGCACCTCTTTCAGGGAACTATCATTATTCTACTTTGTCCATTTGTATTCAGTGATACATGCTGTTTCCCTATTCAATGCTGCCTGTCAGTCACTGAGATATTTATCAATAGGTAGCTGTTATCGACTATCAGCCACGATATCCGGAGTACATTGAGTTGACAAGGCCGAGTAATGTGACAAACAGAGCGGAGGATTTTGTGTTGACGAGCCCAACTTTGGTACACTGGGGTGAAGATGCTGCTCGCTAGCTTGATCCGGTTAACGTAAGTTACCGTACTGGAAACTCCGTTAGATGCCTTTGACTCGGTTTTCTGGCACTTGGGCCATTTTAAATCAGTAATACCGATACATTTCGGTAAAAAATTATAGGTCATCGCGAGTTGTAATACATTCAAGCTGAAGTACTGACACAGCAGCATTCGTTCGTACACATATGGCACTACATTGGGAACTGATATGAGTCATCGCTTTGCTGTAGAAATGGGCGCGAAAAATTTTGTGCGACTACACCCTACGCCACTAGTACTTCAGTCCCTATTTGTTCATTCACGAGCAAAAAGAAGATTTTGGCATCATAACAATTGAGGCTGGGTATCTTTTCGACTCTCAAGAGACTTCAATGAATATGAAGTGGAGAAATCTGTGACGCTCGCTGAACAAATTCCGTGAGTGAAGCAATAGAAAGCGAAATCAACAGCTGACCACGGTATATTACTGGCTGAATATTACGTCGGTGGTTCGTTTACTGTTCAGTAAGAAAAAAACAATCTGGAAGTATTTGATACTTACGCCCACTAACAGCACGATCTTTGAAATGAGGAAGTGTGTTCCAGCCCTATCATGTAGAAGGTTGATGCAGCTTTTGATTTGAGTTAGATGACAATATTAGTTGTAAACCAAGATACCTAATCTTATGCTCACATCTTCGGTCACCTCTGACGTTTTGCAGTTCTTAGAAATAAAGCACACTGTTGGTTGCTAGCAATGCATTGTCTCAGTGCCTGCTTGGTAACATGGAGAGAAGCCACTTCCGCGGAACACTGTCGAATTGGACTTCTAGAACCTCTGCACCGGTCTCAACTCTATAGGAAATCTGTGTGGTGTGCTAGTTCTCCGAGCTTATAGTGTACAGTTCGAAAGCCCAATTGACCATTACCGAGAAGGCAACTCGGGGCGGGCGTGAGTTCCAAAGTGCTGCAGTTTTTCATAAGATTTATGCCCAACCGATGTATCGCAGCAATAAAACGAAGTGCGGAGGGCCTGTCTTATTTGCGTGAAAACGGCTCCTAAGATGATCGTATAATACTGTCGCAACCATTTTTCCTTATTTTTGTGCTTAACTCCTTTCCATGAAGACCTTCAAACAAACTTAATCTGACTGTATTGTGAGAAACTCCGTTGAATTCTCACGAACGGTTACTGCAGATTTAATCGTAAAATTGACATCGCGAAAAGATGAGTGGTGATGTAACTTTGTTGCTGAATTTGTGTCAATTAGTTAAGTGATTTGCTTCATTAAGATTAAAAGAGTTTTCAGCAATGACAATGATTTTAATGCTAGGAAAATGGTTGCAGTGAAAGACAAACAGCGATAGCGTTTCCATCATCTGATCAGGTGCGTATTATAAAGGTGAACTCAACGGTCGAGTATTGGCTTCAGATATGGAGCTAAGATTAAATATGATATTGTTTTCATATAGATTGAACACAACAGAGCGAAAACGTATCCACTTTTGATGAGCCAACATTTAAGATTGCAAAGTTTTGAAGTTTACCTTCAGACGAAAAAACGTAATGCTGGTAAGAAGGTCAACGGTGGACTTCAGATCCATCAGTCTGCCGGGTTTAGAAGCAGGAAATACCGTCTAAAAGTAAAAAGAAGACACACCGACACAATCTGCTTGGTTCCAGTCTTTTATAGTTAAAATTGAGAACGAAATCCTAGTAACAATAAACCTTATACATTTTGTGAATTAAATAAGAGTTGGGAAAATCGTAAAAATTAATTAAGTTTTTAAACCTAGAACAGTCTAATCTGAAAATGTACGGGCTACCAAAGTTTCTAAGTGTAAGTGCTTTCTGGACGTCGTTGATAATTGAAACAGAGTGCGTAAAGAGGTCGGTTTAATGATACCGAAGACTTACACGATATTTCGAAAGTTCTATTCTGATCGCGATGTAGAGACCGTCCAAAATTTTGATAAACTTCTCGCGCTAAAATAATTTCGATTTCAAAGTCAAAAGAGTTTTATAACTTGAAAAAATTTTGAAATGTAAAGTGAAAAAATATTTCCCATTCAATGTGAGCATACCCTCTATTCAGCAGCCCTGAAGTGAAACAAAATTTCATCCAAAATATGTTTAACCGATCCGCCTGTATTCATCAGTATATCATCGTAGGTCTATCTCCAATTCATGTACCGATTAATGATCAGTTCAGGTTATCTTTGCGCGTTTTTGAGGTTAACTTGCTGATAAGTGGTATGGACTTTTAGTTTATACAAACTGACCACCACACTTAATTACGGCTTTCTTGTCCATTTGTGAGTGGTGCTCAGATTACCCAGTCGTTTCCAGAGGAGACGTAGTAACAGTCATATTAACTCGTCTGTGGTCCCACGAATAGTACTCATCATCAAGTTGAAATCACTAAACTTGCTGAGTGGCATTTTTGTGTCTATTAAGTAGTACGGGATTTTGGATGAAATAAATTGCAAATCACTCACAAATGTTCGCAGCTTTCATGTCTCCACAGAGTGGCTGCAATTCAGTTTGTCTTAATTTCCAGTCGTTTAACGTAGAAAGATAAACTGTTTGGGAACTGTTTCAATATTAGATCAAAAACATTAAAAGTGAATGGATTTCAACCAAAATTAACTTTGGCTTTATTTCAACTATGTCCTTTATCGACCAAATATGAGATGGGTAAATGTGGTCAAATATGGGATGGAAATTCTTGGTGTTTATCACCGTATGACCCGCACACTAATGACAACAACAGAGCTTCAACTAACCTATCTGTCGGTAAAACCTGGTCGGCCATGAAACAAGACTGGACATACGAAATCAATGAGCAACAAGAACTGATGGTGTGACCTTGCTGCTGGGGACCTGAGATATCGTCTGAACTAGCAGACAATTACTGTTGCGCATACATGGCTACGTGTTGGTACGGAGGATGGCTAATCAAGAAATGAATTATATCTCACGACCATCCACGGCTTGTTTAGTTGAGGTTTGTTGATTTGCTATTTTATGACCTGACAGAATCACAGCGCAGCATGGATGTGGATGGTTGGTAGTAGTGAAAGGTTTCATGGCTACGATAATCCTTTATTATCAATAGTATAATTGTCATTATTTGACAAGACGCCGGTCATCATGATGCACAGTCTAGGTCTCGTTCTCCAATTCGGAAAGAACAAGACGATTCTGGACGTCACACAGTTACTGCATTGCCAGCCCAAAGGCCACGTACGCTTCACAGCATAGACAAACCAGACCACTTGGTAAAAAGGAGTAAAGCAGAAGTAATTAGGATGAAAGTCAGAACGGAGTACGCAGATTGTTTACCCGATAGAATGCTTCATCCGACCATAGACTAATGGAGGTCGAGGCAACGAATCAGGTCGACTGTAATCCATGGGATTTGTCTCACTGCTTTGTTCAATAGCAAAGTTTACAACCGTTTATCCGTGTCCGGGGTCAAGGTCTGTGATTTTTCTTCTGTATTACAGCATTCTAATGTTAGTAATAACAGTTTGAGAGTCTATCTATGATATACTTAGAATGTATGTTACCAATCTATTCCAAGAGCACGGTGATCAGCTAGAACACTGTGTCTCAAACAAGGCTTGTACACTATTGGGTAAATGACCAGACGGCTGCAGCGTCCAGCCCACAAGGACCGAACATTTCGTTCAAAGCGCATTGCCTGCGTTCGGATTCGTTGCACTTGTGAGTACGCGCACCTGAGGGGTGGACATTCAACCACAATTAATAAAGTCGTTTTTCATATAGATTGAACATTACCCACAATTGATCGCAGATGTCCCGTCGGCCCCTTTCGAAAAGAAGCACTAGACTCGAGTTTCGCTCTCATTAGAGCTCTTTTTATTAGGAGCTCGACAGCCGACGTGCAAGTGACGTTTGAAGAATACTGGTATTCATCCGGTCAACCTTTTTTTATTCGACCCTGTGTATAACCCACAGTAGTGCACTTTCATTCCATCGCGCTCGACATGTCACTACTCATGATGTGGAAGGCGAATTAGGGTTTCATGGTTTCAGTTCAGTTAATTGGATGAAATGGTATGTCCGGGATGAACAATTCAGTGATGACACAAGCATTCTCACAATACAAGGTGGTGGTCGTTCACTCTAGCTTCGGAGAAGGCAAAGACCGTAACCCGTAACCCATGTTATTTGATGAACTAGCCGACCCAGCTGAGTTGGAGTATCGTTTAGTGTACAACGTAAAAGTGAAGGTTTGAGTGTCTGATTATCCCCATGATATGTAATGCTATCTGGTGCCAACCTTCGACCGACTGTAGGCTTGTACGTTCTTTGATCACAGATCCAGGTAACGCTGATTGGATGCGAGAGCGCCAGTTGACCTTTGATGGTAAACCGCTCTCTGAAACAGAAGAAAACCCCAAGTTGTAGTGATGACACAGAATTTCGGCACAGCGACAAGGGCCATTTACTTCTGGAGGTTGACAGCACGGTATTCAACATCGTGCTTAGTAGCCGGTCAAACGTTAACGCACTCTGTATTTTGGCAGTTGTTCTATAACGCCATGTGGTCACAAACATGCTCGTCTTACCTGTCTATTTTGTAATTCCAAAGACCACAAATCTGATGAGATAGGCCACATTCGAGCCGTACGCTGTAGCTTGAAGATGTACTCAGTCCTTAATGCTTTAGATGAACAAAGTCTGGTCTTCACTCATCTCCAATCCACTGTTCTTAACGTAAATTCTGTCAGCCCTACTGATACTACGTACCATACAACACAATCACTCAGTACCAGCGGTGGTTCTAAACACACCTCCATTATTGACCTCGGTAGTTCTGAGGTTGTTATTACGTTTGATTGCATGGAGAGGTTTAACCCTTCTGTTGTCTTAGAGTCCTCTGGTGTTCCTGTTAAAGGCATTGCTGGGCATGCTTTATCCACTCTTGGCAATTGTGAATTTACCCACAGATGCACACTTATACAAGTACATTGTTGTTATTGATTCCGGCCGATTTATTATTAGTTTTAAGTGCATGAAAAGTTTAAAGTTATCTTTTGCATGTTCCACTGAATCTTCTAAGAACTAAACTCATGAAATGATTTTGCGACGCTCAAATGCTCACGGTAGTCTGTGAGTTAAACCAATTAATCCTGACTTATCAGCCATTTTCATCTGGTCTCCGTCAGCCTGTCCATAACGCATAGACTGAGATAACTACAAAAGGAATACTAACTTCTGTGGACTACTCTAAATTGTAATGCATTTAACACTTGACGACCAAACACTGAGAGTGTACTGTGACTATCGCATCACATTAAATAAATGCCTGCTGTAAAGAAGTTGCAGGGTACAAGAACCGGAGACATTCTCCACCGGTTTTTTAATTCGAAGTACTTTTCGAAACTTGGTCTCAAAAAAGCGGTTAGTACGTTAGCTACAATAAAGGCTGCAGTTGGATTTTCCAAGTATATTTGTTTACTTTTTGGGCTATCTTCCCACCAGTAATGTTTCAAGACATGGTGAAAACAGTTACCGATAATCTTGAAGGTGTTGCAGGTTATCAATATGATATTACTACGCACGGTTCTGCAAACGTATTTACGGTGACAAATTACTTGCCTTGCTTGAAAGCCTTTATGTTTCTAATGCTGCTATTAACCCTGAATCGCATTGTTTTTGTATTACAATTTCTTTGTCTAGAATATTTGGATGCTGGAGCCCGGGTTCCTCATGATCCCGAATGATTTCCAGTTCTGTCCAATGTCTTCGGTAAAACATTTGTTAATGGGTTGCATTCTCAATATCACTCCCGTTTTATTGCAAGTTTTACTGGAAAGCAGAAGACTTTTCTTCTGATTATTTCCTAATAAAAATTTCTATGGGCTGATGCTCATATGAACCTATTGCTAAACCTTCTGGTCATGAGCCGTGTTCTGCGACCATTTTCTTCTAAGTCCCCATCTGCTGTTGTAACGAATGCATCTCCTACGGACATGTGCTGCGCCAGAACAAGATGGGCATCCAGATGAATGTATTTTTAGACTTATTAGTCTAGTAAAGCGTGACTAGGCTTCAACGGAAACAGAAACGCTCAATGTTTATTGCATTATAACTCGTCTTCACAAGTATTTCCTCAGTAATTTAGTAATTTTAACTGATCGTGAGACGACAAAGTATATTTACCACCTCAATACCTTGTTCGTCAAATCCTCAGCATGTACCTATGACAGACAACATCGATTGTTCAACTACGTACATGTTGACTGCCTCTATAAATACGCTTACCTCGCAGGGACTGGGAGTGCTGATTGTCTTGGTTCACCCGTTACTAATAAGTAGAGCGAATCTGATTTGTTATATGAAAAAATATTTTCATTGTATTATTTCGACTGTAGGTTAGAAGTACGGTACGGAACCTTATACTCGTCGAGGACAGCTTCCAATCACTCCCAACGTTACTTTGCGCTAGAACGATAGGAGTAATGTGCCTCCCACACTTTGCTTTATACCTTTGTGCAGTTTGCATTTTGGTTATCTTGGCACATCTGGCAGAGATTGGCCACAGATTGGTGCAGACACTACTCGAATGCCAAGTGATCTTGTCCATTTTATACATGTCTTTCCAAGCTATGCAAGTGGATTCCACTGTCGATATCCTGTGAAATTTGGCAGCGCATACGTGCGGATTATTGCGGTTCATTTCTGGACAAATACTAAACGTTGGCTGTAACTGATTCTTACTCGCGTTAACCGGAGATGGGTTTTACCACTTTGCAATGTGCTCATTTCAAAAGTATTGCAGATCGGAAGGTATAACGGAGAATGCTGGTTAACGAAAATGACAGTCGTACCGCAGAATAGGTGAAAGATTGGTTGAGTGGATCGCCTATATCTGGTGACTGCACCCAAACATCTTCGGTCAAATAAAGCAGCCGGGAACTTCGTGCGTGCTTTCAGAGAACTACATGATCCTTGAAACAGCCATTGCTGCTGAGCTCGACAATGGTGTTGGTGACTGTTTGATGAAATACAGCAGTCCGGCTAACACAGCAGTGGCAAAAAGTCCGGTTAAGTTATTCAGTGTTTTAAGGACTAGTTCACTTAGTCCGGAATCCACTAAACCTGTTTTCCATTATGAAAAAGAACTCGGATATTCAGGTTGCGCCATCTCGGTGCTCGCATTTGCCAATTACTCGATTTGGTTGATGGTCCTGTGCATCATAGGCCCGTTGATAAAATTGTATATAGTTCAGTTGACATTAAAGATGTACGATGCAGTACCAAAAATTCTGTTTCTGAACCCGTTTCAGATTTGAATTCATTTGGCAAAGAATTACCAACAGCGGAGCCGGTAGGAACAAGGACTTTTGAGCGTCTGAAAGAACAGTCATCATTACAACAACTCAGACTTTCATTTAAACTGCAACGAAGATAGTGATTTTGATTCATTACCAAACGTCGTTTTATTGTTGCTTAACTGCACGAATAATTACGCAGTACATAATTCTTACTAGATTTTGATTTTGTTAATTCACACGCTGAGTTGTCCTTATAGTATAGCACCTAGCTCTGGGCTTGAACGAATTATAATTGTGATTACTGTTAAACAATTTAAACCATCACATTGTTATTCTTGCTTAAGGCGTCCCCGGTGGTCAGCAAAATGCATCTAACCAATCGCATCTTTGGACAGGTCGTGGTATGTCATTCAGGGTCATGATTCATACACAATAAATAGACCGCGTAACCTATGGGGTTGCTAGCGTATTCCTGCTGAGTAACGCTCGACTGTATGAAGAGCATATATGTAGAAACCTTAGCCGGCGTTGTCTGGACATATAAATCTACCAGTATGAAACCATTAATTTTAGCAACTGAGTGCTATAATACCAAATCACATATATTCTTTTCACGAAAACTTTAAAAATTGTTACCATAACCCAATATCCAGTTCAGTGTCAACAGTTGTAATACGGTAAAGAAAGTTCGAGTAATAAAATATCCTGTTGCCATTTTGTAATGAAAGAGACATTATTTACCATACACATTTGACCTTTCAATGGTGAAGATGGGGCGTCGCCAGGAGCACGTGAAGCAAGACATCAAATGGAAGGCCTTCTTTTACCTTAACTTGTGCAATCCGGACAACCTGTTAGTCACGTTTGCCAGTCTGTCTTACTTCCCACTGTTGTGACTGCAAGAGACGCTTGGCCTACGGATTCGCTTATTGCGCAAACTCCCGTATGTCATGTAAAAAATTAAACCTCAAACGCGTACTCATTTGCACGTCTGACATACGTTCACATACATCGGGTGAAAGTACTTTGTCATTCGCCTTGGTGGAACTTCTGCCAAAGCGCGTACACACTATTCCGATAGCCTCTTCTTGCCCGTCGTCTTCCTGGCGTTCGCAGCTTGCCCTTTTGTTCCTGAATTTCGCCTGTGGGTAACATACTACTTGTGAATAGTAAACTACTCACAACGAAACTGCCTGTCATACAACACTATTACTCTTATAGTTGCGAGCACGTTTAGGGTACGTCATCATTAGGTCAATACAGATCAATAGATTGAATATTACGCAGAGTTTCCTGAACAGTGTTTCCATGTAAGCTGCAGTTTCCAAATGAACGTTTCACAAGCAACTAATGTTACTCGCGACTGGTGAATGCAAAATCAGGTTAAGCTGTTCGCTGACTGTGAAAGGTTAAGGCACGAACAGATTTCTTTTGTGCGCACAGCTTTCGATTGCTTAACTGAATCGAAATCGTTTCGGCCGTTACCATAAAACGTTGTTGGATTGACCTCGGTTGGTTGACCGGAACTGTGTGGACGACCTTGAATGATTAGGTCGGGTTAACTGTGTGGTTTATATCCGTCAAGTGGCTGACAATCGCTTGCCGCATGCCTTTTTTGTCTCGGTTTTCAATCAAGCCAGACGACATTCTCTTTGAACAATTGCCTAGTTGCATACCCCACTTATTCTGTCTCATAACAGCACATGGATAAGTACACGACCATGTATTGAGCGGGGACAAGCACTTTGTTCTTTGGACGGACAGGAAAGCAATGTATGAATCATGGCTGCTAGAAACATTTGACGAAGTTTATTGTATGGGCGGTATCTATGCGGTTCTGCGATCTAGTAGTCTGTAAAGTAGATTGATAAAAATAACCGTTTGTCCACTGTCGCCATTTGGCACGTCACTGTTTTGGTTGTTATTTTTGTTGGACGAATCTGTCTGGATAGCCGTTTTCTGGAAGCTTGTTGAAAACAAATTTCAGTTCACAACCAGTTGCATCGCACAAGTAGAGTTTTAATGTTCTGTCATCGTGGCAGCGAAGTGGGGTCTGTATGCGTTTATACGGCACAGAACTGTCAAAATTCGTGCAACGTCCACCGCAAGTCAATTTGAAGTATACAGCCAGTTTCAACTGACCGTCAGTCCTTCTAGTTAAGTTTACGTCCAGAAGTCGAATACCGTTACCCGGCACAGCCTCTGACATGTAGTGAATAGAGTTGAGGTTCGTTGAACGGGTCAAGAACACTAAGTAGTTGCGATAAACTGTCGACGATGGCAAAAGTACTGTTCACCTATTGGCGACAGAAGTGTGCCTTTTATTAAGCAATCCAACTGCTTGTTTACTAGATTCCACAGAACCCCATCGGCAAACAATGAACCCAGTGGAAATTGCAAAGCTACACTGCATGGCTACTGATAAAAATCATCACTCAACTTGAATTGAATGTTAAACGTACATTGCAATAGTGACTTTTACGACAACTGTCTGTATACAGATGTCAACGACCGCACTGTCAATATGCTCGCAGATGTAGGTGGTAGTTTCCGTAAGAGGAGCGTTTGCAATCAGCAACGTTATGTCAAGTGAAACCATGCACTTATTACCGACAAATGCATCTTTTAAAGTCTCGACAAACTCAAGTGTGTCAGGCAGACTATACCGTCAAAGTTGTCCAAGGACTGGCTCTAGAATCTGAGCCAGCCATTTTGCAGTCGAATGGTCTGTTTTATTGAACGACCTTGCCTATAAATTGTTGGCAACCTATACAAGTGCGGAATTACTGAGCCACACGGTAACCCCGATCAAATCATCCGAGGTCCGGGCAACCAACCGAGGTCAATCCAACAACGTTTTATGGTAACGGCCGAAACGATTTCGATTCAGTTAAGCAATCGAAAGCTGTGCGCACAAAAGAAATCTGTTCGTGCCTTAACCTTTCACAGTCAGCGAACAACTTAACCTGATTTTGCATTCACCAGTCGCGAGTAACATTAGTTGCTTGTGAAACGTTCATCTAGAAACTACGGCGTACATTGTCACACTACACACAGAGTCTGCCTTACATTGGATGCTGTTACAAACAGTACATCCGGGAAGATATCGACAGAGGAAGGATAGAACGCTGTAACTGGTGAAAGTTCAGGCCGCCAATTTTCCTACTAACTACTTCACTTGTCCAGACACTGTTGGCTTAATCTTGGCAAGGCTGACAGTTTGATTCCAGGGCGACTACGTTGTATCCTCGTTAACTACAGTTTACTGTGGTTACCTGTTATTCCAACTTTAAGTTGTTTGATCACCAGGCTTGTTCTGTGGAATGCCCGGACAACCACACTATCGGGCTGCTGGAGACAGCGTATAAATTCTTGAAACGGTTACGTAGCGTCCCGCCTCCACTGGCAAATTTGAATCTTTTTGTGAAGACATTCGTTCTTTAGCTCCGTGACGGATCCCGCAAAACTAAAGCACCATGCAACAAAGATTTTCACCACAGATCGAATAAATTGAATTTACGATGCCTTTATAATTCACCTAATGAATAAGTGACTTCAACTTCCTGTTCCCATTATAAGTAGTACTAGCTGGAAGCAAATTCAAGTTTATTTTTCAATGGACTGCATAGTAGCCACGCACCAATTAGACAGGTGGTGTAGTATCTCATAGTGTAACGAAACGTCGTTCAGTAAAGCATGACCTTTACCGTCCAGTTCGCGTTTCCTGTGTTTCTTGTGAGCTGGTGTCTGCAGAACGAAATTACAGTTTGCAACGCAGCGAGGTTTCTACTTAGATGTCCGGCCTGGGTTTGTTCTTTTAGTTAAATTAGTCTGGTGTGTACTTTCGTGTCATTTTAGGGCTTAGTTCGCTCAGTTACGACTCGTTCGGTTTCTTGTGTGGTCCGTGATCCATCCGCTAAACGCTCTCACCATATCACCCGGCCACCGACGTATTCCGCCTAATGTCGGTGTGAAGGAATGCGCCCCTGATCAATAAGGAAACAGTCAACCAAACGAAACAGGGGTTCAAACCCGGACTTGGAACACAGGTGGTGATGATGCGTATACCGTATGCTCGAGAATATGCGGCGGAAAATCACAGTTGTGCAAGTCAGGGACGTGAGCGAACAGCCACTGCGCCCACCCTGTGTCTTGGCCTGAATAACCGAAGACAGAGTTCGACGCGAAAGGCACTACCAAGCTCAGACAAACAGAAGAATGAATGGTCTCTACATTGTTTAATATGGTAGGGTAGACACTAGTAGCTTGATGATGCTAAAATGTGTGACGCCAGTCTGTTTCATATTGGGTTGATTTATGTCCACTTGGAATCCGGTCGGAAAGTAGAGAGGTGGCTGGAGCACAAAATCCTATAGTTGTCAGAAAAAGTTAGTAGAACAGGAAGCGTCCTAAATGAGAGAAAACGAAAGGTCACGTGCTATAAAGTGTGTATCTTTTGCCAGGGAAACTATTGAAGGTATTGCGAGCAGTGCAAATCACATTCCTGGAAAACGCGAAACTGTTTCCGTTCCTATTGTGAAATCCGGCTTTACGAGTTATGGATCGCAGATAGGGATAAGTAAGACGTAGTTTACGTGTGAATTTTGGAAGAGGCGGACATTTGTTACATCGTTCACATATGGTGGTACATTTTGTTCAAATGAAGTGGGCGAAAAGCCCCGCTTTCAATGTCTTCAGTCATCATTATTACATCTCCACGATCAAAAACTGACGGTAACAGGAGGTATCAATTACTTGGCTTCTGTCTCGTAAAAACCAAGACAACAATGGTCTGAGCGACACTAAGCGATCTCCGTTTAAAAGAAAGACAGTACCTCTTTCATAGTGGAACAACAGTGTTCATTTTACCAATTACAGCTTGGGCGAAAAGTATGTTACATTTTGAGTGGTCCGTCTGACTTAACCTTGACCTAAGTACTTTGGTTGTTCACATCTGACACGCGATCGAACAACTTGTTTTACTCACCACCTCTTGTAAAAAAAATCTGACGTACCGGCTAATCTCCGTCTTTGATTGGTTGAAGTCGATCGACTGGGGTTGCACCTGCAGCAGCCTGTGTCTGGGATCTGGTTAAACTTGCTCCAATCAGGAAACCGCTGCAGTCCAATTTCATTACATCCTTCCCTTTCTGATAATCCTGCCAACTTGCTGCCCTTTGTGGTCTTTTATTGCTTGTTTCTGACACTCTTCTTTCCGGGGGAAATCTGTTCTCTGAGGTGCACAAGATTTATTCTACTCATCACTCCAATTACGCCAACATCTTATGACCTATACTCAGGAACTTTGATCACCGCGTATCGATTGTCTCTGGTCCTCAGGGATGCACTAGGCGTACAACCGTGTCTCCTGGTATGAAGCTCGTATCTTTCCGAGCTCCGCCATAACTAAAGTTTTGCTGCACTGCGCATCGTTTTAGACTCTGTCGAACAAAAGACTCATCCAGTATGCTGGAGTACAACAGTTCGAATAACGCCGGCAACGGAACACTAAGACTGCAATAAACTTCACCATTGAAGATATCAAAGTTTCGTGCGGAACGAACAAGTATAAGGTCTGTGAAATTAAAACCAAACCTCCATACGGGACCAAAATGAACCGAACACGGAATAAGGATAAATTAATAAATGCGGTTCGGCTTCGTTCTGACATTAATTCATAATATCTTACAAGTACGGCAGATTTGTTGACTTAGTAGAGATCTAACTGTGGAGAAAATGGGCTTCGGTCGGATTTGGGCCAGCGACAAAAACAACATACACTAAACAAAGCAACCTTTTCCCGTAACAAATTTGAACAGGGAAGTCAGAAACAGTTTTTTGCACAATGTATCTCTCGAGCACATTTCGTTGCATCTCATCAGGTGCATAATGCAATCCGTGGGTTTATATAGCAAAGTTCAATGAGCATTGTGAAGCTAAACAACGGAATCAACAACCACACAAACACACGCACACTCACACACATCCATACATATCAGTTACCAGGGCAATTTTCTACTGACGAGGGGTGGCTTCCATTTGCTAATTGCTACCGCCTCCACGAACCGGAGAAGCCTTCGATTTTTGTTGCGTAACGTATCAAAAACGCCTTCTCCAGGTTCAATTGAGGTCGACAAGCCAACAAGTGGCGGGCGATCGATGATGCTGGTTCCTTGTGACTTGTCGCATTCTGACTTGAGCCCGGTATTGTGTTATTCATGAGTGTTTTGCGAGCACAAACTGGGATGTGTTCGTTGACCGGATTACGTAACTGCCGCTCCGTTCTGCCTATGTAAGTGGCCCGGCACTCACACGAGAATTCATAGATAATGTGAGATTTGGTGTTGAGCTATGGGCAGTCCACTCGGTCCGCTACTAGATGATGTCTTCGTTGCTCACCTGCAGCAGAACGCAGACACTGTTATCAGTCAGGCTCATTTCTATCGGCGTTATGTTGATGATGTGTTGATAGCTACCGATACCAAGGAGATGGCAACGAGTATGCTCGATTCAGTGAACAAGCTGAATTCCAAAATCAGCTTCATCATTGAGCACGAACAGAATGAAACCCTGGTGATTTTGGATATTCCCATGAAGTGCCACAACAGCGGTTGCTTACCGCGGTTTGTCTATAGGAAACACACTCTGACTGGACAGTAACTGAACTTTCACAGTTTTGTGCCGATCCAGTACAAGCGGGGTCTGGTGAGGACCTTGTTCTATCGCGCAAGAAAAATTTACTCAAGAGAACCACTGGCCAAAGAGATATCACTGTTGAGAACCACGCTCAAAGAAAATGGCTATCCATCGGCATTTGTTGAGAAATTCAGCAAACAAAAGCCGGCCACCGCCATGTGTTCAACAGCTCCCAAACCAAATGTCTATTTGTTGTATCTGCACTACGCACTGAAGTGAGAACTCAAAGAAGTTAGGAGGAACCTTGTGTATCCTGACTGAGCCAGCATGAAAGTGAATTACACGTAACAATGAATAGAGTTTACAGTGAACACATCGATTAGCCAATAACAAGCCTATGAGAAAAGTACAAAGCATGACTGGCCGCCCGTGACCTTTGCACCCGGCAGGTGTGAAACGGGACGGTTCACGTGAGTGGGCGATTGTGTGTATGTGTGTGTATGCACATGCATGAACGTAACGTAGACGGACTGTACACTATTTCCGTTTATCATACAAGGGTGATGACATTGCCACTGTGCTGAAAACCCGTCTCTCGGCGGCTATGGGACGCACGTTCCATTCAGCTCAACTGGTCATTCTGCTCACTACCACCCAAATCCCAACATCACCCTTGAAAACACCGCTACCGCTCACCGACAAATCTTACATTATCTATGAATTCTCGTGTGAGTGCCGGGCCA
>JTDE01021465.1:8280-29987 GCA_014338405.1 Paragonimus skrjabini miyazakii | reverse complement strand
TATCATCAAGGTAAGCAGCAGTCCCAGGTACACCCATCAGCATTGCGTCCATTATTTATTGAAAAATAGCAGGTGCGTATTTTGCACCAAATGGAAGGCGGTTGAATCGGACTAGACTATGATGTGTACTGATGGTCAGAAGCTCCCTGGAATCGGCTTCCACTCCTGTTTGAAGATAGGCGTCAGCCAAATCGATCTTTGCGAATTAGGTACCGCCATTAAGCTGAATGAACAGACCTTCCGGGATCGGCAGTGGATACTGATGCGGATCTAAGGCTGTGTTGAGGCCAATGGATTAGTCGGCACAGATACGCACTATGCCGTTCGCTTTGCGGACAACGATAATAGGGGCTGCCCAGGATGAGTAATTGACTGGTTCAATAACACCTGATTGCTCAAGGCGTTCGAGTTCTTTCTCGACGGTAGCAAGAGTGGCGTAGGGAACTGGACGCTTTGGACGGAAAATTGGTTGTTTGGCGTTAATTGGAACCCAGCCTTAACTTTCGTGCAACAGCCAAGGCCGGGTTTGGACAAACTAGAAAATTTCGACAAAGTAATGTTGGTAAAATGTTCGGGTGTGTTCCCAAAAGATGTGAGCTGTAGGGTTTTACACACGGATGCTAAAGGGACATTCAAAATACCGAGTTTAACTATCCAATCAAGACCAAGCAAGTTTAAGTGTGTGAGGTCAGTAAGATAACAAATTCCTGTAAAATGTACATCTTTGAAAGAAATATTACAGGTCACCTCACCAATTAATTGCAACATGTTGTCTGATGCACTTTGGGCTTGGTGATTGGTGGTGCACACATTGGGTTTACCAATTAGCTCCCATGTGGAACGTGTGAGCAACGTAATGTCAGAAGCTGTGTCCAGCCGAAAATGAACTGGGAAATTGTTCATGGAAACCGTTATGTACTGTCTATGTGATTCAAACTCAATTTTGAAGGCAGCAAATAGGGAATTAGATTTAGCATTAGTATGTGTGTTAAAATTGCTTTTGTGGTGAAATGGAATTGCAACCTGATTTCGACGATTCTTGGAGGTAGTGGTGTCCTGTGGACCACAGAACCCGTCTTTATGGCCAAGTCGGTTGCATCTCTGGCATTGGTGCTTCTGGTATGGACAAAAACGTTTGAAATGCCACTCGCCACAAGACCAACATGCTGTTGGCGGCTATTTTGTGGATTTAGCGGTGGCTCCTTTCACCGCCTGAACCGTACTGGCGATTAAGGGCTGTGTTCCCTGCTGAATCATGCCTGTGTCATGTTTCAGGTTCACCAGTCGCTGACACTTAGCCGTGAGAGCTTTCACTGTGATTTCCTTATCCTGTTCAAGTTTGGACAGTAAGCGAGTTCGAATGTCAGCATCCGGAGGCGAGTGAAGACCAGCAATGAAAATGAGGCATTTGAACTGATCTTCCGTGAGAGATTTAAGCTGGAACCTTCCACATCCCCGATTGACCAGACCTGTAAAGGTTACATAATCATGTGACTCACGTTTAGTCAACTTGAGGCAATTGTACCGGACGTTGAATAGTGAGAGCTGTTCACCAAAAATATCTCTGAGCTGTTTGAGGGTTTGATCGAAATCCAAATCCTTCGGTTGTTGTGGAAGAATGAAATTCGTGAACCGTTCGTGTTCCACAGTGCCAAGTTTTCGGGACAGAAGTCGGGCTTTCCATTTGGAGTCTTTGCCAGGAAATTCACTCTGGTATGCGTCTTTCCAACGTTTGAACCGTGCGTCAAATGCATGACCAGATGAAGGTTCGTAGTGAAAGTCCGAAATGACTGCGGCGATTGAATCGACCGACACTGATTTGTCACTGGAAGTTACCGCGGTTGACGATAAGTGAAAAGTTTTTGTCAGAGACTCGACGAGACCCTGCTGCGATTGCTCAAACTGCTCTCGCTGTTGCTGCAGAATGGACTGTAGCTGCTATGTAGAGATCGACATTGTTTGGTTCGTGAAGACTCCGTCGCCAGTGTTACGTCCCTGTAGTTGCAGAACAAATCAGCTAATCGTATATTCAATCACGCGACTCAATCTGAGAAGACGAACAAATCTTGACGGAATGTTTATCGATTAGAAAAACATGTTGGAAGATGAACGCTCAGAGGGATGCGTTTAAATGATTAGTCCACAGTAATGAAGCACTAATGGTGAGCTACAATGTAAATAGAAAACAATGTAAAGGTGCGGTAAATGAATGCAATTGTTTGTTTGGTGGCTGTCCACCTAACATTTACAGTGGTCCCGAGTGTTACTTGGTAGATGGATAGCAGTCATAATGATTCTACTAAGGGATCTTGCCATTTGTGTCTTCTCACTGCCGCAACGGATATGTAACTCTCGGAACTTCCAGTGTCCATAAATGCTTGCACTGGATTATTGTTTACCATTTTATCCACTATAGCATTAATCAGGCAACTAGGCAGCTGTACAACGTTATTTGAAAGAGTGGAGGATTTATTATTGGCGTCACCTGTTCTCAGTGCGTTTTAAAACGACAAACTTTCTGAAAATGGCCCTTCTCACAACACTTGCAAATCGATTTTGCACTAAGCAATGAACTCCATAATAGCAGCGTCACCATATTCTCCAGCAGAGATGTATTTGAAGTTACAATCTTTCGTTAATAATTTGAGTTTCTGAAGATATTCGTTCATATACTGGCCGGTCTCTCGTTTGCACATTGCTAAAAGATGATGGAAGAATACATCGTTTTCAGATTCTATGTAGATCACTTCGAGGGTTGAAGGCTGTTTCAAAGGTTGGGTACCCGACAATATACGGGTTCATGGAATAAGATATATTGTTAATTGGAGTGTCCAGTTTTCTGGGTTCAAGTGCATCCGTAGCTGCAAAGAAATTTATAAATGTTTCATACTATTGTTTTGGGGTTTTTGCAGAACTCGGATCACCATAAAGTCCCAAGAATCGTCCCATCTTGGTAAGATTGTAAGACGAATAAACTGTAATGTGATTGAACAAACGCTACGGTTCAGTTAACCGAACATGTGAGGCTCGTAAGAAATGCTTTATTCCTCTTGAAACGAAACCGACGGCTAAAGGAAAAGGTGATCTATTTAATACGAATCACAACGCAGTAATGTAGCAATAGATCGACATTGTTACAATATAATTCACAGTCAACACTCGTTCGTGTCTAACCCGTCGTCATTGTTGAACTTAGTTTTCCAACAACTTTATTTGAGCAAATAATAACTCTTCTACGTAGTCATTGCCTGGAGCATCTATCTTCATCATCGCGTACGTATAAATGCTATTCTGACAATGATAGTACAACATGTGGGACCTCCCTTGTAGTAGTCATGTGTAACACCTGCTGTCTGTAGGCTACTTTTTAATAAAAGCGTTTAGAATTTTGACCGTTTACGTCGTATGGCAAGCTGTCGATATGTCCCAAGCCCTGTAGATTCCACCAACATGTCAAACAGTCTGACGGTTTCAAGTGTTCTGGTCGTTGATGTCTTAGGTACAAAAGGATTTAAGTGATGGCGGATTTCTGCGACACAGAAGATCTACTAAGGGAAGTTTATTTCTGACCACTTCCTACTAGTATAAACATTACGTCAGATAAACACTTCTCAAGTCAGACAGAGCTGACTTATGCAAAGAACTCTTGCTCTTTTTCCGCCTGCAGTAGTACGTACACTGCCAGAAAATGCTGCCTTATAATTCACTACATTTTGCAATGGATGCGCTCTTCTTTGGTGTTGCCCAGTCTCGCGTCCGTCCATTTTTCTGATTAATTTTTTTATCTGTCGTTTACAGTCTGCTTGATTGTAATCAGGTCTGCAATAGACTTACTTTATTCAAAATACCGTCAGCTCTTGTCTGCTTTTCATCCCAGTTAGCATTGCAAATCTTCATTGTTGTTGAGGTCTGATGATGTCTAGTAAATCTTCATATTCCGTGATATCCACGAAGTTTATGAACCACGTAAGCTTATCCTGAGAAATGAATTCACTCATTTCACACACTACACGCAGAATGTGCCTCAGAAATTTTTCAGGGTGTGGCAGATCATCAATACTGCAATCCAAAACGACTTGTTCGTTCCTGCCATCCATTGGATTGTACCCTAGACACTCACTTATTCACTATTGTTGATTATGTACGATCTCAAAATAACTAGTTAACATGTGGGTGATGGACCACATCTTATTGTCAAATGTAGGCGTCGAATCCATGTTGGTGAGACGAATTGTTAACGCCAAATGACTCAAATCACTTCAGCAACCCAAACTGTCTAGGTATCAAGGCGTAAAGGTAATAGTGTACGATCTTCCAGGAAGACGTTGAGCAACGCGTAGCAATAAACCAACGATCCCAAATGGTCAAAACAAGATTGGTTCACAATGCCACGGTACTATTGAACAAATGATCAAAGTTAATAATTAGACAACCTCAACAGTTTCGATCGACGGATCGTTTCCGCGATAATTACAGTCTGATGCCAAATAGGATAAAGATGAACTATAAGCACATAATATGACATTCATACCTAACAGAGTTCTTTCAAGCAATCAACAGGTTCAAAAACAACAGGGACGAGTCGAGCTCCAAAAAGTGATGCACGCACCACTCAATCAAATTGCAAAAAGCGACAAGTGGCTATTCACACAACTGTCAGTTGACGCGATAAAACGAAAACATCTAGGTCAAGGCCAATTAACGACTAGAAACAGTGGCGGTGGAATATACAGGGATAAACGTTTTGAGGGAATTGGGTTGGGTCGGATTTTCACACGACTGTGGCTTCAAAATTCGATACAAATAGTAATGACAGTAGTTTACTACGATGCTAAATATAATAAATAATAAACATCAGTGCAACAAACCTCAGTTTTTATTCCTTGTGAAAACCTTAGCTGTTCGGAACCTGCAAACAGAGCACTGTGTTGTTTGAGGTATACGGTCAACGGCGTGCCCAGTAGAGTCTATAATGATGGAAGTCGGACCGAAAACCTTGTCAATATAAAAGAGGAACAACGCCAACAAGTAACCATGTTGAGGCGACAATGCAACATTTGGACTGTTTACTTCTGTGTTTGACCATATCATACACAATCTTCAAACAAAGGTGCTCACTGCCCTTTGGACTCATAGCAATATGTTGAAAAGGTCTTGCGGAAGCAAGCTTTAGCGTCAGTGCCTTCATACCTTGAACATAATTCAAACGTTAGCCCACGGACTTTCACTTCCATCCTAAACTACTACTCACAAACAAGGCACGGTATGACAGGCGGTGGATTGACATTCGCAAGATATCCTGAAGCCAGGGAAGGGAGACCATTATGTTAAGTGGTTCACAGAGTCTGCGGCCTCGAAGACACCTCAGCGGATTTTATCATTGCTGACAGTGTTTACCACACATGCTGCTACTGCTTTGAGGACACCGATGCTCGAAATCGAGCACTGTGAAGATCCTTTTTGGGGGTGGACCTCCTTTCGCAACCGTACGGTGTGGTTTGATAGGCGTATCGGGAGCAAGAGTTAACTATGAAGTCTGACGAGGCTGTCACTGTCTTGCTCAAAAATGAGTCTCCTTCTCAATTGTCTGGGAAAGAGACAGTGTTGTGGCGGGATAATAATGAACAAAAATTCGCAAGTCATTAGTTAACTGGCGTAACCGCTGAATATATGTAGTAATCGGATGAATTAACTTCAAATGCGCAATGTAAATGAAATCGTTTGTCGGTGGAAAGGTTGTCTTCTATATTAGACGAATGTGGACGTTCCACGGTGTACGTTGGGATGTTGGACAGAACAAATAGAAAACTTAAATCTAGTGCGTCCGTTCGAAGCGAGTTAACCGAATGGCTTATCTATATTTGAGGACTGTGGATAAGTGGGAATGTTCATTTTAAGACAAAAATAAAAACAGATGAAATTATATGGGGATGAATTGCGAGAGCGTTCACAACTCGATTCCGAACAACACAGGACTCAAAACGTCATCAGCTTGCGATCCGGCAAGCACAGCAAACTTCAGCAAATCAATATTGTCGCAACAAGCAATCACAACAAACTACAACAAGATCAACCGCTGTGCTGCACTAGATCCACTTCAAATTCTTTTCGAAAAGACTGATCTTCATATGTGATCGCGCTACGATCGATTTCGCTTCAGCAACAAAAACTGATTCGTCAATCACCGTAACTTTGTCCTATCTAGCAGCTACTAAACACATTCCAGGCGAAACTTTTGGGTTTGTAACGGAAGCCACATCTCCGTTAATTTTGCAGGAGTCGAACTTGAAAGGTCAGCAATATTGCCCACTTCATTGGTTGGTTTAAAAGATGATGTCTATATGGTTTCGTCACTCGTTTGTCAGCCGGAGCATTTCTTTTGCGAGATCTTCGTGAATGGTTTTCATACAAACCATTGTTCTCGCACCTCACAATCTATGGATTCACTGTTCATCTTGATGCGGTTAACTGGTCCGAAATTTCACCGGCAGATCTAGGTGTTTCTCATGGCTTACCACTTCGTCACTTCAGCTTTCTCATATGTTCGATCACACTTCATTAGTTTAAATACCAACAGCGTCTTGTTTACTACTTGGATTACAAGCGACGTCGGTTCCCATCCATTTTTTTGCTCTAAGCGAATGTTGTTGATATCATGTTTTACGGTGTGCACGGAACTCGTTGACTAATTGAGTGCAGCGTATGATTGTGGTGTCACATGGACCATGTGAAACCGGTATTGATGTTGGGTTATTTCCACTTATGCATGTAGTAATGACGGGTCTCGCATTTTTGTTCCTTAAGTTCCAAACTCCTACAACCTTTACATCTCACTTAGAGAGAACCGGAGACCACTTAACATCTCACGATACTTATCAAATAGTCGCTGGATAAGGCGACGATTTATGAGTACATTGTTTTTGGCAAACTGCAGTATGAAATTATTATCATGAGGCACACAATGCTAAACTGATTATTACGTGAAATTGGTCACTAGCATCATGTTGGCAGCTTTGAGCAGGTTTTTCTTGACATGAAAACATTTGTTGTTAAGATTCACAATCGACCTTTTTCATAATGCGAAGTAAATGTTAGCTAACAACTAGTTACTGACTTTACTCTTTTATTCACATAATAGTTGGTTTTTTCGTACATCGGTAGATGGGTCAATTTTCCCGCAATGAATTTTTGATGGTTTTCTTCCTCTCATAATAGCGGATGATAAATTTACTCAAAACAGTTATATCCCTTTAATAATATGAACAAAACAGTTAGAAGACGGTCACCGGTAAATGCTACCGTTTCTTGTTGGCTCGTCAGTACCAAATGACCAATAACAGGGGAATCTTCCAATTTCACGTCTACAGTACTTGGGGGGTAGGAACAAAGAAACCAACAATAACAAAAACGTCCAATCTTGAGATCTGAATGGCACTCACTGCGACTTAGGACCATGGTAACCTCAGGTTCACAAATAATTGTTTTTGTACACACAACAGGTTTGAACCGATTTATCGCGACGACTTCAGCTAATTTTAGGAACCGTGGGTTGTGGTGACGCATTATGATGGTGAAGGCTGTGGTCAGGTCCACGTTGTGGCCAGTTGACAGGATATGTCGTCTGAACAATTTGTCCTGCGGCTTAACGGCGCTCATCCCAACCTTAAGGTGACGTGTGAACCAGAGGCTGATGACAGTCTGTCTTACTTCGACATACTCATCACACGAAGGGCCGACAGATCAATGAAGCGTGGCATTTACAGGAAACTAACATGGTCTGGTCAGTATATGCATTTCACGAGTTTCAACCCGATGAAATATAAGCGGGGTGTAATGAGAACACTGCTCACCAGAGCACGCCGTATTTGCACACTCGATTGTGTTGAGCAAGAGGTAGAAATGCTTAAGACGACTCTGGAGGGTAATCTGTACCCCAGAAGCTTTATTCAGCGTCACGGCGAATGGAAGCCCAAAAGCAGTAAAATTGATGAGGTCCCAAAGAAATCAGTTTACATTGAGCTACCGTTCAAAGGGGATATCGCGTCAATGCAAACAACTCACTGAATTGCCTCTTCGTTGAAACGTACTTACAACGCAGCCGAATTGAGGGTCCTTAATCTGACTCACAGGTTACCTGTGTCTACAATCAAAGATCAACCCATTGGCGCCAAATCACACTGTGTTTATCAATTATCATGGAACTGCGGAGAAAGTTACATAGGCAGAAACTATAGATCGTTGGTCTCAAGAATGAAGGAACATGTACCTAAGTGGGTTTACAAACAGGTCTCAAAACCGGACAATGTAGTCACAAAGAATGGTAAGCCTCCAGCTTCGTTGATCGGAGGACACATCCTATCAGCTGGCCACAACGTGGACCTGACCTCAGCCTTCACCATCATAATGCGTCACCACAACCTACGGTTCCTAAAATTTGCTGAAGCCGTCGCGATAAACCGGCTCAAACCTGTTGTGTGTACAAAAACAATTATTTGTGAACCTGAGGTTGCCATGGTCCTAAGTCGCAGTGAGTGTCATTCCGATCTCATGACTGGACGTTTTTGTTATTGTTGGTTTCTTTGTTCATACCCCCCAAGTACTGTAGACGTTAATTTCATTTGGTACTGACGAGCCAATACGAAATACTAGCATTTACCAGTGTTCGTCTTTTAACTGTTCTGTTCAAAAGACAAATTTATTGTCTACATAATGCATGCCTCCATTGTAGTAATTCAGTCGTATTGTTAACTTTTCATACTGGGATCGATACGCTGTCACTTATTCAATAATACCGCACCCTTTTCACTGCAATATCAGTCACATTTATTCATCAATTTTTTTGTTTTTCTTTCAATGCTTTGCAAATGAATTTGTTTTGAAAACTATTATTTCTGACCGTTTTTAAAGAGGTATTCTCGTACGACCTTTTGAATTGCCTTACTCTGTGTTTCAGTATTTTCAGTTACTCCACAGCTAGGTCATCGTTTTTTTATTACAGGCTGTGCATCGAGAAACCCGAGAGGCTGTAGCTGTGAAGATTATGAAAATCGATTTGAAAGACGACATCAGATCCATTTGCCAAGAAATCCATACACTAAGAGAATGTCGTCATCCAAATATTGTGCAATTTTATGGTAGTTACTTGCGGTAGGTCGCTTTCTGTGTTTAATTTTACAAATCTCAGAAACAACAAGCTATGGATTTGCATGGAGTATTGTGGAGGACAGTCTATGCAGGATATATACCTTTGTACGTCGTCTGTTTTCTTATAGCACCGTTTATGAACCCACAGACACTCGGAAGGCATTAGAAGAGGATTGCATTGCATTTGTCTCACGTGAGACACTGCAAGGTCTCAATTTTATGCATGAACGTGGTCGAATTCACCGTGATATAAAAGTCTGATGTTTCATTATTTTTTATATAGTCCACTTCCTGATTGTTACAGGGTGCCAATATTCTGCTGACTGATGATGGACGTGTCAAAGTGGGTGAGTTATGTGGTGTTGAGTGTTGGATTGACCATTCGCGTTTATTTTCCCCTGTTTACCAGCGGATTTTGGTGTCGCTGCCCAACTGAACAACACAATTGGCAAGCGGACTACGCTCATCGGAACACCTTACTGGTAGGTATTTGAAAGGTGTCTTCGTATACATCGCATGAATAAACTGTTTCTAATGAAACGTTCACACCATTCCTCGTTAATTTCCCGTCTACTGTTCGTGGCCCAACTTGATAGATAGATCACATTTTGGTGTGCTTCGTTTTTTTTGTTTTCATAGTCTTTTGTGATTGATGTATACGCGTCATTTTTTGATGTGTACTAACCGATGTCCATTCCGTTGTTCAGGATGGCTCCAGAAGTTGCCTCAATTGAATCGAGGGGTGCTGGATATGACGGGAAATGTGATGTTTGGGGCGTGGGAATCACGGCCATTGAGTATGCCGAGCTCCAACCACCCATGTTTGACTTGGACCCCCGAAAGTGAGCATTCTTAAGATGCGGCTAGCCGATTAAGGTGTCGGCTGAACGATTCGTAGCCTAACTGTACACTGCGATTTCAGGTTGCACAACAATCTGAAACAAACAAATGTTTTAGTTGTTCGTTCGTTCGCGGAACTTGGTAACCGAACACTTAAACCATCTACCCGAGGTACCAAAACTGTCACTATTTCTAACAATTACAAACAGGTGGCCTCCAGTTAGCTGAACGGTAATAATTTTCCAAGGGGAAAGTCCTCCCCACAATTAACCTATTTTCCCTTGTGTGTCATTTTGTTGTGCAAACTGAAAACCTAGTCTTACTTTGATGTTAGAAATTAAATTGATTTTTAAAGTCGCGTGTGTCAATGCTGTACGTGTCGGTTTTCTTTGGAGGATGCAAAGGTTTGACGCTTGTATCTTTTCATACACATGTTCCTTAAGTGCTTTTTTCGATATAAACTTTTTCACTCTCCCCAGAACGGAGAATTTTGAGTTTCTGTCAAATTATCTGTACCGTCACGTACCTGTGATAAAAGCTTCGAACTGGAGACAGGTCTCATCCATCGTTTTTGGGTTCATATAATTCTGTAACCATCATCACTTTTTCCGGTTTTGAGCCATACCCGTAGGTACGCAGCTCAGTTTATCGTTGGTCCTAGCTATAGTCCATGTATTAACTGAGTTATAAATAAATGCAAGCGTGTAAAAAAGAACAGGTGAAAGTGAACGACAAGACGGAAATGCAATAGAGCTTCATGAAAAACAGGAGTCAGCCGCATTGTGGATACACACTCTACATTGACTGTGATACACTGTCATGTTCGAGAGTGTTTCCAGCCGGTGACGTGGACGGTGTCTAGTTTCCCTGAAGGATAGCTAAGATTTCCATAGACTGTTGTCACATCATCGCCTGACCGCCTTACGGCTCCTTCAAGCCCTCAGCGGCCGCACTGATCTGTACTGTGTGACAGACGCTTCGTCGGCTTACGGAGTACATGACTGCACCAGCGAAAACTATGCGTTTTCATTGTCTTGGCTATTGGTCACAAACTTGGACATTATCAACCACACGTCGGCATGCCTCCGTGTTGTTCACTCAGGACAGTCTGGAGTAGCCTGCCTACAACAACAGAAGTATGTTCAACGCTTAGTCAGTCCTGTATCGCCACCACACTTTGGGGGTGCAAGATGCATACCATACAGCCCAGCCATATTTGCCCAATTCAATGTGGTATGCATGTTCTCTGTGGAGACAGCTCCAGATATCATGTATGGCAGTCGAATCAAAAGCGACCTTTAGGTCCGAAAATACCTTGACGTTTGACTGAATAATGAACTACCGATGATCCAATGTCTGTTACAGTTTGGAGGTACGATCGATACACCCGCGGCTAGGCCAGTAATCTCTCTTCTTTTCCCATCTTTTCGTAGTGAGTTTCAGAATCCGTTGCACTGGGAGACTCGTGACTATACTGGATGCGATAGATACATGGCTATTGCATGATACTATAGCACCCTTCCTGGGAACGACAGCAATATGACACCTCTAAAGCCTCCTATCTGAAACAAAGGAATGTGGTCAGTTTCAGCAGCAATCTCCCACCACCATCTTTGAAAGTGCCGGAGAGAGAAAGTCCAGACTCGAAGGTTTATTACACCGGTGCTGCCTCCCACTACTAATCGTGCAGTATCCGATCTTATTCCCTGTCTATACCTTTTTCCATATACTTACGATTCTGTTTATTATTGACAAGCTTTCGTTTCTCGAACATGCATCCCGTTTGCGACCGTAGGTTGATGCCTGATTACGTTATATGGTCACGGAAACGACACGCCTGTCATGGTGGCGAGTTGACGAGGCTAATTACTTGGTAGCCAAATGTACGATTTGTCCTAGTTGAACTTTATAATGTTGGCACTAAACCGCACCTATTCATGTTGATTTCTTTTTCGGGGGGGGGGGGGGGGGGATCATGATGTTAGCTTTGGGGGGTTGTGCTGCTAAGTGACGATAGCTTGTCAAACTTGTCGATTCAGTCAAGTTCCAACAGCCAATCGGCCTTAATCATACACCATATAAACTCAGTTGGGTGATCAAACTGAAGAACAAAAAGAGTTTTAATGATCAAAATGACCAAGGAAAAACAATTATTGTTACGGATAAGGTAGATTATAAGCCAACAATGCAGTCACTTGAATGAGAGGTCGCACATTTCTCGAAGTAACTGTTTGGTCATTCGTATTTTGCTCTGAGTGTTTTTGAGGATCTGAACAGTAGGAAACCAGCAATCATAAAGAACCACGAGACTCGGACGAAAAGAATGATGCCATTGATTTTCATGCTGTCTAGCAAACCTTTGTGTCTTTGATAGTTCGTGTCGTTACAGAATCTTATACACGACATTACTCGAAGTAGGCAAATTATCACATTATCTGAAGCGATACTTGGCACATTTTTATCCATAAAAACAAATAATTTAGAGGGTCCTGGTAGCCAGACGTTCCGGTGATCGATTTGTAGTTCGTTGAATACCGTTTTTTACATCTCAGTATCACGTATGTTGACAGTCTCCTGTGTTACTTTAGTCTGCCACCATAGCACACCGGTAAACTGGCCAAAATATTGTAAAAAAAAATGTAATTAGCACCAAAAGTAGGTCATGCATTGTGTAGTTGAATATAACAGACTCATCGATTACGTAGTAACTATTCTTGGTCTAGAAAAGTTAATTCACGAGAACTGACTTGATTCGAATCTGCGACTCTGTGGACTGCTAAAAATTCATTGTACCTCAATTTTCCGAAGAGCCAAGCGCTACTGGTAGCAAAGCATTTACTATCACGGATATCATTCCTTCTTGTGTTTGGATTGGGGGTGCACGTTCAGTGATGAGGAATAGCAATGTGATCTTTCTTCAGTTCTGAGCAATGTACGTAGGAAAGACCAAAAGTATCGCGTAACTGCAGCACACCGCAAATTCATTTCCTAGATGATCCGTCCACATCTCGAAGTCTTGCTTCTCATCGTCAAATCCCATCATCACTCGAGGAGACGGCACACAAACAGTCACAGGGTTTGTGTGGCAAATCAAACTGTGTTTGTCCTGAGAAGGGCATCAGTACACTCCGGACAAAAAGCATGTCACCCAGTTTCAGATATCATGACTGCTGATGACATTCATTCAGAATTTCAGAACTTGAAAGGTAAATTAGTGACTGTGCAATGGAGGAACGTCTGCTAAACTCTTTATAGCAACATTGTTCAACAAATGCATTCTCCCTTCCTGTTGACTTGGAGCGCTATTTGAACCACCCCCTTATATTAGATCAAAATTGACTCGCAACTGTTGCTTCATTGTAGCCTTGATAACATGTTGTGCGTCTTCGTTTACGTTCAACGTGATGGAGTACGATGCCGATCTGAGCAGCTGTCCACTTCAATGTACAGGCTATTGTGACGTCTGTTTCAAAGTCACGTGACAAGTTTCAGGAATTTGTCGGTCTCCCCCTCGTTCGAACTATGTGTCCTTTGACCATTTCGTTACTTTTGTGTGCAGTTTATCAAATCAGCGTGCAAGCATTTTTGTGCAGTTTCGTAATTAATTCCATTCATTTTGGCCACTTTTCACCAGCCCTCATCCCCCTTAAAAAACTTCATTTTTCGCGTGCACGTTTCATGAGATATCCCAATAGATGACCACTATCGAAGTGAGCCAGATGGGCGCAAGTCATAACCTTAAGGTTGTGTTCTTACCTTGTATACGTGTGTATTTGTCTCAACCCCACTCTACCGGGCAGAAAAAATGCGCCCCCTGTTGTGGCATATAATGATCTCAGCACGGGTTAGCACAGGTGGGCCCCGTCTCTCTGTGAGGCTGAATTGGTTATACACTTAGCCGCGACCTACAGTATCCAATTTTTCAGTGAGTGAATGGGTCTATCCAACTGATCGCGTAATCAGCCAGTCGCTGTTCAGAGATCAATCCATGGTCGTAAGCATAAGGCATGTTCAATGGATGAAATCTCTCGCTTGAATTATAAAAGTTCGACAGTTATAAACAGAATCCCAACTAAATGGACGGAGGGTTTTGTATAGTTTTGAGAGTTTGACCGTTCTGAGCCAACAAATGGTGTTGTATATAGCATAGAAACTTGATCTTTACTGTTAACGACGCCTGCTGGGAAAGTGGAGGTGTCTGACGTTCTCGGTTAGTGTCCTTTCATCATAATGCTCGCATGATACTGTATTTCAGTGTGTTAACCACATACATCTTTGCTTTCCCTTAGTTGTTGGATTTTATTTCTGCACTGTGCTCTACTCTTAGGTCAGCAACGATTATTTGTATAGTGGTTAGTTTATGTCATTTTTTGTTCTTCTTCCAGAGCTCTCCAAATTTTGGGCACACGAAATTATCGTCCACCTACTTTACAAGACCGAAACAAGTGGTATGTTAACATACAATTGATATTTGTGGCTTGTGTGCCGTACTGTAGTTCCGCCACGTCGTCCTGTGTCACATGTCCTCGTGGCCTTGTCTTAGGTGAACATGTTAGTTTATAATATTAGAGTTGTTGCGTTTCGTTTATCGACATTGCACTTTGTTTAGTATATGTACCATGTTTGCTCTGTCATCGCTGATCAGAGTTCATCATTGTGCTGTCAGCTGGACAGCCGCTATTTCGGCTCCAATATTTTGGAAGTGAAAATGTTGAAAATACCCTTCGTCCTATATTGTTATCTTCATGTGAATATATTTTGTGATACTCATCATCTCATGTGAGATCATAATAAATGACGAATGCCAGAGTGAGCCAAATGGGCGCAAGCCATAGTCTGTATATTTGTTTTCTTATTTCATGTACGTGTGTATTTGTCTCAATTCTACTTTACCGGGTGCAAAGAATGCGTCCCCTTGTTGTGGCATGTAAAATCATACTGGATAGTGACATCCGAAACGGAATAACCCGTCACCATGACCGAAGCCAAAGGATGCATGTGCTTTAACCATCAACCCCAAGTGACTTGCGCTGCACCACTTACGGTTTCACCCACACACCACGTATTTCGTGTAAACCCGAATGAACAAGACCAGTGGGTGTGTAAGTGAAGCCTCTGTGTCCAGCCAGCCAATGCTGGTTAGCCAATTAATTGGCTAGCACGAAAAGGAAACCATTATCTCTCGCAAAATAAATAGTGAGAGAGACTGCAATCACAAGATCTGAACTGAGAAGAAAGTATGTAAAATCTAACGTACTGCCATTATACATAGTCATCAAAAATAGTTTAACCATTTAAGAAACAAGGGTGATGCGATTCGATTCATAAAACCCCCACACTTAAACCCCAGCAGTTAACATCAGGGTGCCTACATTTTGCAAGCTAACAATTTACTGGTGCTTCCTTTGATTTGACTGCTTTCATTTTACATTTTGTGTATGTTTTATTTCTCTTGGGTTTCGTGTGTTTTTCTGTACGTTGAATGTACTTACCTAAACTGTCTCCAATTACGGCTTCATACTGTGTCTTTCTTGCCTTGTTTTGACTCATCCTCATCATGATTATCTAATCAGCAATACATCAGTGATTTTTGCTGATACTTAACCGCCATACGGCCACACAAAACTAGCAAACCCTCGTCTAGAAAAAGACAAAAGAAAATGGTGAGGAGGGGACCTAGCCACTAAACAACTATATCTATACTGAATCGTTCAACAACAAGATACATACGCCATGTGAACCAATAGACGAGCCGTAAGTGAAAGCAAAGCATGCTTATAACTGGGCATCTAATTTATCCCTTGGTCCCTTCTACTCGCATACCTTGATTGACTTGTCACCGAATATCTATTGGCGTTACCCCCTGCATAGTACGCAGTACTCGTCCAAAACTGGTTGGAACCCGAATCTGGGTTCGTTCTGGATAGGACTAGTTAACTTCTGTATCTTCTTGAACATTTGTGAAAACCATGGAGGAGCCACGGTGGTCATCAGTGATCTCTAAAAAACAAAAGCTGGGTTTTGTTAGACTATGCTTCTTCTTCCTATGGTAAGAGGGGAAGATTGTCTTATCGGCGTATGTACCGAGCGGACACATTGTTTATGTTAACTCTGACTGCTGAGTGTCTCCCTATTGAAGCCATCTTTTTATCTACATTCGAACTACATGTCAAGCTATACTCACCTCATATTTCATCATACTTTCCGGATCCTACAACGAAATTGGTTGATATTGAGGGGTTCAGGCTGAATGCCTACCAATTGTTCCAAAACGTGCTTATTCCTAACTTGGTAAACGTAAGACCGAGCGTGGTATGCAACTGTTGTCGAAATAGGTAGAATATACTGGGACTATAGGTTCTACAGTTTCTGCTGCATAAATGTTGTTGAATTACGTTTATCTTATTTATTGGTAAACATTTCTTTTTCAACTTTCCTCTTTCCAGGTCACAACGTTTTCACTCGTTTGTCAAATGTTGCCTAGTCAAACATGAACGACGTAGACCGGACGCGGCTACAATGCTCACGGTATGCTACTCATTAGTAATTAGCCGTTTTGTTCTTGTTGATCTCCTACGTTTCCTTATATTTTTTCGATTTCAATATGTTAAGAAAAGTTTATTCTTACACTGCAAATCACTTCGATATTGGTGTTCTCTTTTCCATTTGCTTAGATTACCCATCGGGCACGCTTGGTTATAGCAGGTTGCAAACAAAACAGCATTCGTTATTTGTGATTGTCCCGTTGATTTCAAGCTTCTACTCCACCCGATCCATAACTTTTCCACCGCCTCTTTTGTCGTCAGTGTTCATGTGACATGACTACACGATAGTGGATTCTTCCGTTGGTAATTCCACCTAAGATTTTTATTCGTGTTTATTTTGGCACGAACGGCTGGTAATGACTCTAATTAATGAATCTGTGGTGATAAGTTCCAGCCGGTTAGATTGAAATATTATCGTCCACTCCACAGCGCCTTGACCTATACGGATCTGTCTAGTTAACCTGTTTGTGAGGCTGATGTTCTTGCATGCTGGTTCATAATCTATTGCCTATTGTTTAAATTCACCAGGTGCAAAAATAAGTGTAACGATGGATGATTCTCAGAAGCTTTTATGTTGCGTGCCTTGTTTATATTCACCCTGCTAGCGGTCTCTTCGGATTAGGCGATTTAGGTAATTAATGTCACTTGTGAATAGCGGATGGGCCCAGTTCACTTTAGCTCATTCTTTCGCACTGGTCACAGAAATCGGAAGTATCAGCAGCGATTTTTTTCGATGTCCACTCTCAAACTAGCCAGTCTTGTACTTGTATGGATTCTTCCGATTTGCATACTCAGCCTAGATTCGAGCTGGTGATCTTCGTGTTGCGAGTAAAGCTTTTATAGTTGACGTGTATTAACCTTTTGGCGTTTCATTCATTCACTTCTTGTAATGTGGAATAAACTGACTGTTGTGAATTTGAATTAACCTTCTGAAAATTGGGAAGCTAATTGATCATTCTGTTCGTAATCTCATAGACGTCACTGCAATTTTTCAATATCACGGACTGTAGTTCCTTTCGATAGTCGTTGACATTATCGCCAACTCTCTTACAGTCGGTAATCTTCCTCTCTCCGTAGGATGATTCCGAGGTGATTGAAACGTTGATTATTACAGCTTACTCGTAACGTTATGTTCTTTTCAATCCATTTATTAGGTAATCTTTTTGTTTTAAATCGGATGACTAACCGATATGCACACATTACCTTGGTTTCTTTGTGATGTTTGTCGGATCTAATGACTGTCCGTTTTTGGTAGTCATACTAGCTGTTGATTTTGTTATCCACACGCCAAGTCACTTTACGTTCTATCTTTCCAAACAGCACACATTTGTTACCAATCCAAATCTGTCAACCCAAATGACTCAACGCCTGTTGAACTTCAAACGTCAGCTTGAACTACGGTCCAAGCAGCCCCAACCAATAGTCACGGCTGTTCCTGTGCCCGCACCAGTTCCCCAACCAGTTTTGGCGTATAATCAGCCCGTTTATCCTAATCCAGTTATCAAACCCGCCCTAACCACTCAGAACGGTCTGGACTCGCATTCAGTCTCATCCATCGCCTATGGTAACGAAGTTGTCTATCCTCCTCCATCGCTGCTTCCGGCGGCTATTCCACCGGCTGGTTTGGCTCGTGCGCAACAACCAGTCTCACAGTTTGTCTCCATTAGGCATGTGCTGCCTACCAACGAATCACGCCTTTTGTCGAACGCGCAGTTGCAAGACAGTCCTACCATTTCGGAATATCCCACGGTATGTGTCCCAGAATTGTATTGAAACCATAAAAACAGAACTCTAGCAAACCGGGTTTTACCTGTGTCTAGTCAACAAAATTGCACACCTCTACGCAATATATCGCGTTTTCTGGGGCTAGACTGAAGATCTTCCGAGAGAGAAGATGGAGTTGACTAAATAGATCTATCTAGCCGACGAAGACTAACTAATTGAGTTGATTTGTCATCCCTCTGTGTTGAGGACCAGTCGCCAACGTTGGCTCATGCATCTTGTGGGTTGTACCTAAACCTTTGAAGTGTCTATCATATCCTTCTTTGTTCACAGTCTATTCCCCTCCCCAAGTTGAGCAAGCGGTGACTCACCTGTTCACTCTTAGCCTCGGACATCGACTTCTCTCCCTACGATAGGGCAGTGAGGGAGCCTTCTCCTTCAAATGCTCTATGAAGCGCAGACCATTTGAATGACGTTCTTGGGATTGGTGCTAGAGCCCACTAACCTTCGGCACTGTGACGCGAATTATACGACAGCACACCGTTTCTGGTTATCTCGGCAACATTCTTGTTTGCACTGACTAATACAGTTCTTCCACCCAGCTGGCAAGCTGTGGTTGTTGTGCTTAGGCTACGTGGTTATTGTCGTGTGCTGATGGCACCCCACATTGCAGTTGGTTTTAGATAAGACCCAACTGTGAAAAATCAGGGCTTCGGCTGGATTCCAACCAGCGACAGAAATACCATGTCCAAACGCGGCAAGCGCCCTACCAGCTGAGCTACGAAGCCACGCGAGGAGCTCGGAAATTTCACATTTAGACTCGATTACTCACTCGTCTCACTGTGTCATATAGAGTCCATCAAATGATCCAGGGGATCGACTGCCCTGGCAGGATTTCTCAACCAGTTCACGCTGGAATCCACCGACGCCACTGTTGGGCATAGGAGGCATGGTCTTTCTGTCGCTGGTTCGAATCTAGCTGAAGCCCTGACTTTTCCCAGTTGAGTCTCATCTAAAGTCATAAGTCTACCAAACTACTTGTTAGTAATACAATTCCTGGGCTCAGCAGTGAAATATACACACTTAAAACAAAACCAGTTGCATTACTGATAGTTCATATACCTCGCACCAAGACTGTTTGGATGTGCCACTACTGTGCTCTGCTAAACCTGCTCTGTAGCAACCTCCTTCAGACAATCATTGTAATTCGAAACCACGATGTGTCTGTTACATTGCTGTATTCCACATTGACAACTAATTTGCAATGCACAGCCTCTTTATAGAAACCACTAGTCACCCCGTACTATAAGTCACTTTAACAAGCCACCGTGTTTAGTTTGCCCGTTGACACGCTTAAGGTTTGACCGACAACTGTATTCATATGGTGTTGAAACGATTCCCATCACTGATTTTACGCTGAGGGGATAAGTGACTGTTGTGTGATTCCATTATCAAAGTTCGAATAATCATCATGTGTACGTTAGACTACGCTGGGGGACTCTGTATGCTCACGTGGTCAGAAAAGATACAACAATCTCTATTCAGCATCTGTTGTATGCTTTGAAATTGCCTATCGAAAAATGACAAGCCTTCCTTATGATCTATAGGTGAACTTGTACAAATGGTTGGAACAACAGTAAATACCTGGTACATATGTGATCACTAGTGAGTATTCTAGAATTTGATCGACGTGAAGTGAACACAACTCCCATTTGTTCGCAACCTTCGTGTTCAGTCTATCTGTTTCGAAAGGAGGCACTAAATTCGGGTTTTTCTCCTCCCAGGGCTTGTCATCAGTGCAAATCCTTTACTTCGACCTGGATCTGTAACCTTTACTTGTGAGTAACCCCGAAGTTGCCTAATCATACGAATGTGAAATATTGTATTCGGGGGTATAATGTCGAAATCTAAAGTGTCTTATACTTTTTAGGGATGACACTGCCTGAGTGTTGTGGTACTCTTCTAGGTCTCAAAAGATAGCCGTTTTGAGAATGTTCTGCCGTAGTATTCATAACTTATGGTTTTGAGCGCTAATTTATCTCACGTTACTACCGAGATTACCTGCAAGTTTTCCGTCATAACTTCATTACTGAAAGTAGCTACTACAAAACTGTATGGACACAGAATGCTTATGCTTCAGAAGGAGAAGGCTGATAAAGTAGATTGATTCCTTCATATTTGTAGCATCGCCATTCTTTCGACGATTAATCGCCGAGTTTCTCGATCTGCATTGTTTCATCGTTCTTTTGGAGTACCATTCAGTTCGGCCTTCGGACTACAGACTCTGACTTCTTTGTGAAGCATGGCTAGCCAATTACCGTCAGAGGCTCGAATTATAAACTCACCGTTTCACGAAAAATTGACTACATTCTTCTGACCTCACACGTGTGCATTCCTGCATTGTCTCGTTCAGGGATGGCCGTCTCCTGATTTTTGTTGCGCATTATTCGGGGCCGTCGAATTTTGATTCTTAGTCATGATTCATAGTTTACTCAAAACAATCACCGAAGTTATACCGCGTATCGCAGACCTGTTGGTTGAAACGTAATTGGACAGCCAGTCCATCTAACCATACTTTTTCCGACACTAACCATCATGGCATCTCACTGGTAAACGCCGACGTCATGCTCGCCGCTGATTTTGATGCTGACTGTCAGAAGACATCTTATCCATCTTCCGATGAGTTTGCGAAGGAGTTTCCTGAGATGTCCGTCTTAAGTGGTCTTTATCAAAGCTCATCACTCAGGTGTACTTTTAATCATTTCAGTGACCGAGAATACCATAGATATTCTCCTTGGTTCACTTTTCTTCCATGAAATGGTACCGATTAAAATATGTGATAAACAATAATCTTTGATCTCTGAATTAGCATAGCGATTCGCCGCATACTTTAGTTCATTTGTCTAAATGTCAGAACCCTCACTTTTTCAGCGACGGCAAGTCACTCGAGAGTGACCTGTTCTCTTAGTCTCCTACAGCATAATCCAGTGTGTATTGATGATCAGTCTAATGTTTGTTACTTGTGTCTAGCCAGTCAAGTGATCTTCCCAACAAATATGCTCCAAATATCTCTCCTAATAGTGTATCTACTACGAGGTGCGATCATTATACATGCTCTGTGCATCTTTACAATTTTGTCGTATGAATCTTGAACATGCAACTATGATTGAAACACTTACGGTTTGTTTTTGACGGAATGGTTATCAACCACTTTTGTGCACATAGCGCCGGCTGGTGAGTTCTAATCAGCATGGCTTCGCTGAAGGCCAGTAGCTTCGGGTTCCCCACGCCTAGTGATGAACACATCTAGGAATGCTAAACTGCCATTTGTTTCCTTTTTGTGAGACAATGATAAGTTCGGATGAATTGAGTTAGGAAGATTAAAAAATAAATCAAAATGGGGATGAAACATTACAGCGATCGGTCCATCGCAAAGCTACATGGGGCGGACAATAT
>JTDE01021464.1:0-22793 GCA_014338405.1 Paragonimus skrjabini miyazakii | reverse complement strand
TCCGGATCAAAACAGCACACAAGCCTGACCACCACGCCAAGGTAGCAGAAAAGCAATACACAGTATAAAACAAATACAGAAGGGGATGCAAGGCAACCCGAAAGTTTCAATACGCAATGATGCGGTATGTTATTCGGTCATGAACAACAGTAATCGTTGCTGATGACGCCTTACTTTCACTTACAGCTCGGTTGTTTGTTTGCAAGGTGTAGGCGCCTTGATGTTGTATGTTTGAATGTAGGTGTAGCTATTTTTTAGCGGTTAGGTCCCCTACCCTCTCCCTTTTTCTTCCCTTCTTAAGCAGGGTTTGTTTCTTTCTCTTCATGGCTGTGTGGCAGTTACGCATCAGTGTGAACCACTGATGTATTGCTGTCTGTGATGATGATGAACAGTGATCGTATGCAATTTTTGATGCACAAAGCACCAATAGAGCAAAAAAATGCGTAGACAATAACAGCGAGAAAATTTGAATCAAATTTCAACTTACCCGCGCGGCGAGCTCAGCTTTTTGGGAAGATCCAAGGGACACATCTTATCTTCACGCATCGCTATTTTTGCATCCCTTCAACAGTTGACGGGCGTGATAGTGGTATCCTTATTATTTTTTTTACACACGTCTGCGTTATTAATAATCCCCGAGTGATAAACTCGAAATGAGAATACGGGTGAGTTGTAGATCGAACTTATGTTATGTAGAAAATACAATTAGTCTCGTCAATAGTTAGGTTTGACCGATACGCTATAACAACTAAGCATACTCATACTGCAATCGTCCAGCGCGCGAGCAAACCGAAAGTGTGTATGACATACTTTGAGCGCATAAGTCAATAAACATGCAAACAAACGCGGTCACGTGCATCGAGCGGATGGCAGATAGACATTCACGTTATCCTATGTATTATGTGAAATACATTTCTTAGAAGTGTGTTACACATCCTACAGCAGGCAGACCGGGGTTACCTCCAAATAGCTATACTTGCTTCTCTCAGCGTTCTACCGAGTGAAAAACACCAAACTTACTTTGTTACTAATTCCCCATTTGGCGGTTGCATGTCAACAGTTTTTTTGGACAACGGGTGCACCCCTGAGTTTTTACCCAGACCACCTACTGTTCTTCTGCGGTATGCGTCTTCAACACTCAAGACGTCGTTCCGCCACTTTGCTTCCTACTTTGACACGCGTTTTGGTTCAACCTAACTTTATCGCAGTTATCTGTATAGTGCTGTGTTGCTCGCAAAATCGCCGCTCGTGTTGTTCCGGTTGCCTCATCGCGATGACTTCCGTCGAAGTATCTGAATTTCGATGGTATTACACGGAGCAAGCTGAGGTGACTAAACGTAAGGCTGTCCCTATCAGCTGCATTAGCTAACTAATAAACCGAGTCCGTCAACAGATTAGCTTCCATTCTATCTGATAACTTTAGGTAGGTCTACAAGAAGGCTTTTGTCAACGTGCAAATTCAACCACCATACTATTAACCAGTGGGATCCCACGCATCCTCCCAAAATCCTCGACAGTTGACCAGCAGCCAATATCACAGTACATCTCTAGAAGCATACGAAAGGATAACCAAGCTGTGTGATCAAAACTGGCAACAGAAGTGCAATTAGCTGATTTATCTCAAACTCTTATTCGTGCCACTGATTGCAAAGTGGCCAGTGTTTGTGAACTAGTCATGAGTAAACGGTTCATGTATACATATGGCTTACATGGACGTTTGAGGCTCCAAACAGAATTATTCCGATTGCCAATCAGTTAAATTATGTCATCTGTTCTGCCTTGTGGACATGGCCGCGCTGTGTGGTCTGTTCATTCGGGCCCTCCTACGTACCCAGAGATCCGAATGGAAGTTCAGAATCCCACGTACTGTAAGCCACGTAGTTCAGAAGCGCTTCACTTATTCTTTCTTGAGGATCATTGAAACACACGCTGTGGATCTGCTTATGTTGTCCTCCAACGTTTGGAATTGTGCCGAATAGGTCGTCTTGAGAGGTTCAATGGTCACTTGCGTTTCGAAGAGAGGTGTTCACAACATTCGTACTATCCACCAAAGCATGAGTCTGATTCTAGTCTTATCTGAGTTGTCGGTGTTCGTTCTGCCCTGTGTCACCCAGTGCGAGGAGAGAAGTGCCAAGAGGAGCAAACTAAGTTTCGCGCAAACAACGAGTGCACTAGTAACTTGTTCTTCCTCCGTCAGCTGTTTGACTGCCACTACTTCTTCCAGCAAATATTTTCATGACCCTAGGCATCAAGACAACCTTCAATTCTGTTGGCAAATCTGTTCCGTCGAATTGTTTGTTGTGAATTATCGTACCTGAGAATTGTACATACATTCTAAAGACATCACGTAGTCAAACCTCACACAGCGTCAGAGTATGTGCGGGTCCATTGGTATCCTTTCTTGTCCTCCTTGGAATGCGTTTAAGGTCCTCTTTTTAACTTTGTAATCAACGATGTGCCGCACAGTGCCGTGAGTGGCCTCGTTATTTGTATCGTTGAACAAACCGTAGACCTGAACCGTGTAAATGATGTATTCTTGCCTGGCCATGATATTCAGGAAGTGATCATTCGGTTGAAACTTAGAGTGTGTAATGGTCAGGTTGGAGCCGTACACGTGGATACAGTGACTCAGACTGCGGTTGATCTCGACAATAGTCCGCGAAGTTGCAGGTAAGATAAGGAGCAAAACGTTTGCGAATATAGTCTGTCCGCTGTCCGCGACATACTATCACGTCAGAAAGTTTCCAGTCGACGGTGTAGATAATTGTGAACTCTCCAACTAGGCAGACGGCATCTGCCAACCTTGCTCAGCGGAACGGTCAAGGCTTTCATGGCCCATGACCACGTCATCGCCTGGCCGCCTTGTGGTTCTGTCTAACCGTCAGCAGTCATATTGAACAATGCGCAGTGCGACAGACACTCCGTCGGCTGCGGACTACCTGACCCGCGCAGCGAACATCGCGTTTTTTCACTGTCTCTGGTATCTGTCGTTAACTTGTACGTTTCTCAAATGGGCTATGATGGACTGTCGGGTTTCTCACAAAATCAGCTCATTTAATGCAAGCCAACTGGTGGAGACAACGGTGCTCACATACTGAGAGTCTGTATGCATCTTCCGCACAAATGAGCCATACCTCTCTCCTTAACCGGTAAGTGAACTTCTTTGAGAAGCCGCAAGTGACGGAGTTTGGCGAATACAATGGATGCCGTCAGCGTTATTACAGGTTGACGAGATGACAATACCCAGGTAGATGAAACAATTGATAGCCTCCAGCGGCCTGTGAGCAATAAAAAAGACAGGATCAATGCCATTCCAATCTTGTACCTATACACTGCAATTGAAGGTGCGTACCATATAGACCAGCCACATCATTTCACCGATTCGGAGTGGTCTGCGTATTCTGTGCAAAGGAACTAAGTAAAGTAATTTTCCGCCTGCCCAATATCAGACAGCTTATTATATTGTAGGGGGTACTCAATACGAGCACACAACCACTTCAACAAATCGACATAATTTGCTGAGACTCTTCGGCGTCTGGGAACCGAGCCAAAAAGAATCTCCAGGTCTCAGAATACCACTGCCGTTGGCTGAAAAAAGGAATGTCGATGCTCTAGTGCTTGTCGCAAGGTGTAGATATGATCGATAAACCCGTGACTAAGTTGGAAACTTGTCTGTTGTTTTGTTTGGGACACTACTGTTGTGACCCGGTGCCAGATCATTTGGGAGAGTTTTCTTAGTTCTGATATCAACCTCTCCCCACCATTCTTGAAAGAGAAAGAAAGAGATCTGATCTAGGGATGTTGTTACGCTTCAGTAACTTAGGCTTCAGTGCCATTTCTGCTTCTGATAGAGGACCGTCTGGTGCGCAATAACTGACCATTCGGATCCCGTCCTGTACACGGTCTGGCTAAGGCCAGGTAAATGGCTCCTCAAAATGTTCAACCCACCTGTCAAGTCAGCCTGTTTGGCTGGTGATAAGTGAACCATCTTTGTTCACATATGGTTTCACTTACACAGACTCGGTGGCCAGTACAACCACAAATCAGGGAGAATAGCTTTCTGCTATTCCCGGATAAAAAGGCCCGTTCCATCTCTTTCGACTATTCGATCAAGTGGTTCTCATGGTCTATGTGCAAGTTTTTAGTTAGCTTGCCTTCAATTTTTCGAAAGTCGTCGTCATATTCAGAGCTAGGTTGGATCGAGTGGTGTTTCTTGATTAGGTTAATCGAGGTGATGGAAATCTAGTTCTGTCGCCACTGCACAGCTCCTTCGAAACACACTTCATAGCAAGCTTTCATGGCTGATGCGATCTGTTCCCAGTGTTCGTCAGGTTCTCTCACGCGACTCGAACTGGGCAATCTGTCCATCTGTGCTTCCTGGTAAGCGTTTTTTTTGCACTATCTTTCCTCGAATATCATTTGAGTGTCTTGTGTTTACGGGTGTGTGACCTCCAGGCAAATGGCAAAACATAACGAGCACGCACAACAGCCTGGTTTATGTCCAGGTGGTTGCTTCAAAATCCACGACAGCCTTTAACAGAGTGGCGCCGCCTGTTGTGTGATCGAGTTGCGTCCCTGGCTGAGAAGTGCAGGAAGGTCTCCATGTAACACCGCGTCTTGTGTCGAAATGTGGTGCTGGAAATATAGAGACCGAGAGAGTTGCATGGCTGCAGCAGTCTTTCCCTATAGTCAGTGCGTTGTGCCCGGACACTGTAGATACTTCCTAGCTTCTCTCGTCGAGAAAGACGATCAAGCGGAGCATTAGAATCGCCGGCTAATATGATGATGTCAGTGTTTAGTCTGTTTCAGAAAGTCAACGAGGTCGCCGAAGAACGCATCTTTGGTAGCGTCCGAACAGTTATCCGTTGGAGCGGACGTCAATATAATTGGTATGCAGCGTCTTTCTGATTTGCGTTTATATACTTCAACCGGCGTAATGAATCTGACAGTGCATAAGCGACTGTTCATTAGGATCCAGTCGACGAAACGTCACTTTACTCTAAAATTCAGTGCGGTTCTCACTGTAGCTTGACCATGAGATTCAGCCTCAGCGTCATCACAGACCCTGAGAAAGAAAAGGTTGGATAGGCAATTATCCAGAGATGAGCTTAAGTGAATACTGGTGCTAGAATCGTAGACTCGCATCTCCGACATACAGCACACATCAAACTCCAGACTTAAGAGTGTACTTGCCAGAGCAGCTTACTGACCGACTTGTCGGTGAGTCCGGACATTAAAGGCGCCAGTGTTTACCAGTTATGTTGGTTTTAGACAACGGTTGTCGTCCGAGGGCACAGGGAACGCAGAAGACTCGAGGAGTAAAGCCGAATAAGTAAGTTATATTGGTTGGGTAATGTTACTCTCAGGTGAACGACAATTTTGATGGTTCCCGGTCGTTTATGTCGCAGAAGGGGGTTGACTTGCGGGATTCCCGCCCGAGCCTCTGATCTGCGAGACAACAGTGCACAGCGTTTTGTTGAAAGACCCTACTCGGAGCCTGTGACTCAACCATCCGACTCATTTGACAATGAGGGGCGCAGTGAATAAGAAATTAATGTCTAATTCTGTATCCAGTGAATGTATTCAAAGTTACATGACTTTTGGATTATACGGGATGTTTCTCGACCGTATTGGATAATACGTCGGCGGTCACAGTTAACCACTGGGCGGCCGCAATGTTGTTTGTTTGAGAGTACATTGTGTAAGCCCCTTCTTCCGTACACGAAGCAGAGCAATGCCGCAACTATAGTTCTGCTGTATGCTCATAGTGTAGCGAAAAGGCGTCCAATAAAGCACAGTCTTTATTATCCAACTCGCTAGTTAGCATGCTACGTGCACACTCCCGTTTGTGGGTCAGAATTCCAGTCCACAACACCCTCGGTTTCCGCTCGCGCGTCGTGTGCACTTCTGCCTGGTTTATGTATCTGGTCAGTGCCTTCTGTCGTGGAGTTCCCCGCTTGTCGAGATATTCCTGTGTTGGAATAATCGCGCCTCCGATTTGGTCGTCCATTCTATTTTGCCTGCCTTGTCTCGCCCGTTGGTCCGATCTAGTCGAGCGATGACTCATCCGGTCGACCACGCCGTCCCCGATCCGCTCGCTGTGGGGTTTTGGACGTACCTTCCCCTGCGTTGAGGTATTCCGCCGAGTGTTGGAATACTCATACCTCCGGCCTGATAATGCACTACAGTAGGACCGTACCCTTATTAAATCTGCGTGGTCAGTTGCGTGAGATTCAACCCTATCAGTGCATCTGCTTTTCGTCTGACTACTCTCTTTTGACCTATCTGACAAGGTTGCGCCCGGAAGGACCGAAGTGCTAGTCAGCATAGCCCTCCATTCCAATGCAGCGCACAAGGCTGATTACCACGTCAGGGTCGCAGAATGGGTCAGACGATTTTGGAAACTGAAGAGGTACCTCGTGATTGGGGCTCATCGACAGTAATTCCCGTCTTCACACAAGGGGCTCGAAGTCTGTGTGAAAACTTCATAGGTATCAGTTTAGTGTCTGTTGCGTTCAGGTTTCTCATTGACCCTACGTCGGCTCACTAAGTGCAGAAGATGTCAGAAACGTTAAGAACAGGCAGGGTGCGATGATCGCATTTTTACCTTGCGATGGATCTTGGAACATGGGCAATTTTTGACAGCCTGTGGTCGTGGTCTTTTTGGACCTGAAGGCTACTTACGATTCGGCTGCTCGTAACTTTCTTGGAACTGCGTTCTTCACACGTGAGTACCAGGGAAATACCTGAATCTATTGAGATCACTGTGCCCCATCTGCAAACAGAGTGAGAGCTTGTGGATAGTCGTCTCGGGCGTTCATCATTTCTAGTGGCGTTCGTCAAGGGTGTCTGATTTCCCCCTTGTTCAGTTTTGTCATGGACGACATTCTGGTGAGTGCGTTTGAGGAATCCAGTGAGTTTGACTGTGAGCTTCTTTCTGGCGCAATGTTGACCGACATCGAGTATGTGAATGACACTGTCTTATTTAGCCCCTCTGCCGAAGACATACTGGTCATGCTGAACAGGATGAGTGAGCGGGCTGGTTTGTATGGAATGCAGTTCTGACCTTCAAAATCTAAAGTGCTTTTTCAAGGGGGGGCATCTTCACCCATACCTTCTTTATTGCGGACAGTCCACTTGAGACTGTGGTCACGTTCTCATACTTGAGTAGCACTATCTCGTCAGCTTGTAATATTGTTGCTGAGGTATTAACGAGGATAGCAAAGACGAGAGTTGTCTTTGTCAAACTGCGTCATCTGTGGCGTCGAAAGGATGTTAGGTTGTTGTTGAAAGGAAGGATATATAATGTTTGTATATGTTCTGTTTTGCTCTGCGGTTCGGAAACGTGGCCTGTTCGCAACGAACATGTAAGCAGACCTACTGTGTTCGACCATCGGTGTCTCCGCCAATTAACCTCCATTAAGAGGACTGATCGCGCGAACAACGCGGCCATTCACCGGCGCTTATTTCGCAACGTTCGGGGTGAGCGATCCGTTGATCAACTGTTTATGTTGCACAACCTGTGATGGTCACGTAGTCCGCATACCATCAGATCGTTTACCATACTGGGCATTATATACTGAAAGCACCAACAATTGGGTGAAACCACTTGGTGGTCATGTAACAACGTAGTTACGAAATGTGAAGACCCTGACTGCACGACTGAGTGAAGTGGGTAGGTGTCGCCTGCCTGGATGGGGTCCTCGTGATCACCAGATCGTCGGTTAGAAACGCTATCCGAGAAGGTGATGTGCTGCAGTCAATGATGTGCCTGTATACGTACCACTTCTGGCTTTGCTACTTAGGTGTTATTATTATTATTATTATCATTATAACTCTGTAGCCTTTTTGACAACGTTTCTTTTAAGATATTCCACGACGCTGTTGTGGTAAGCTTTGGTTCGAGCCACAGTACTTTCTAGTCAGGCTCATGGCCCATCATCATCATAGACAGTAATACATCAGTGGTTCACACTGATGCTTAACTGCCACACAACCACGGAGGGAAAAAACCTATGTAGGTAGAGAGAAGAAAAAACAGTGGAGAGGAAGGGGACCTAAATGCTGAAAAATAGGTACGTCTATATTCAAGCATTCAACGTCAAGGTGCCTACACCCTGCAAACAAACAACCGAGCTGTAAGTGAAAATAAGGCGTCATCAGCAAGACAGGTCCCTTACGGCTCTCACTGCCCTCCATCATTAAGTGCACTCACTTCACAAACACCTCGACCAAACAACGACAACATTCATGCCACTGAGCTCGGTTAGCCGCCATCTCACCTAACGTCTCAAGCTGCCGATTCTGTGAGTTGCGAGGGCCACAGCCCAGGAGACTAACCCGATCTACAGTTATCAATCCGTTCGTAAACGATTTCACTTGTCTGCGCCAGGTTATCATCTGTCCATCTCACACCTTGCGCCAGTCGGCCGCAGCGTCGGCAAAGAGTGCCCGGTGTGGCAAAATGCTAGCTGGCATCCTTAGTACATGACTTATGCATCTAAGTCTGTGCAAATGTAGTGACTGAACGAAAGAACTCGCTTGACAATCAGTGCGAAACACCCGCTTCCTAACCTCTTCGTTGGTTACTCGCTGGTGCCATCTGATACAATTAGTGTACGCAGACATCGACGTTCAAATGCCTGAAGATGGTTCACGTCCTCTACCCTGGCCTGCCAAGTTTCGCTGCCGTAAACTAACACAGCCCTCACTGTTGTTTGACATGCGCGACTCATAAGCTTCAAAGAGATACCTCTCTGTCGCCATAAGTGCTTCTGATTAGTAAACACCGCCCTGGCCTTGGAAATACGCGCTTCTATTTCATTCCCTGCACCTCCGCCGTCACCGCTGATGCGACTTCCCAGGTATACAAACCGGTCGACAACTCCCATGACTTCATTATCTATCGATAAATCTACGTACTCACAACAAGCTTACAGAAGCACTACATTTTGAGGCTGCAAAGCGCATTCCAAAGTATTTAACGGAATGCGAAATAGCGTTTAATGTTGTTTGTACCGTTTGAAAGTTGCCAAGCAGCAACACATTGTCGTCAGGGTAATGAAGATCAGTCGGTCTCCCACCAGGTAGGACATCCACGCCGGCATCTTGTGAATGCCGCAGACACTCCTCCATTATTTCATCTAACAAAAATGTTGAAAGTTGACAGCCTTGACGAACGCCGCTCCTGGAACTGAAACTGTCAGACAGCTCACCATGAACTCTTACCTGGGCTGAACTATGCGAATAAAGCACCGAAAGTTTGTTTACACACTTGGTCGGTAAGCTCATGCATTTAAGAGATTCTAAAAGTGTAGATCGATCCACTGGATTGAACGCATCTTTATGGTCGATACATATGACGATTGTTGGCTGGGGGTACACACGCTGTTCCAGAAGTTGACGAAGAGTAAAAATGTTATCTATACATTCCCGTCTAAGGCGAAATCCTGTCTGTTCTTCCCTAATGTTTACTTCCCGAACTGCAGTGAGTCATCGAAGTATAATGGATGCCAGAACCCTAGTAATGACTGGGGTCAAACTAATCCCCCTACGGTTTTCGTAAGAACCCCTGATACCCTTCTTGAATGTGGGAATTATTATCGAGTGACTCCAGCACGGGGGGGTGGTCTCCGTCATCAATACAAGTTGAAGCAGCTGAGCCAAGGCTTCTACTAACGCCTCTCCACGTTCTTTGAAAAGTACCAGCACGAGATCATCTGGATCAGCAGCCCCATTACGTTTGAGAGCCGAAAGGCAATTGCAAACCTCAGTCTCAGTGGATGGTTCCAAGTCTACCGACCAAGCTGATACATCACAAGTTTGTGGTGGCAGCACAGTAGAAGCAGCAGGCCAGCTAAGTTGAGCCTCAAAGTGTTCCGCCCAACGCTCCAACGTTCTGGATTTATAGATTAGTGTGCCATCTACCTCGCTGATAGCTTCACCGACAGACGGTCGCCTGGGACCAGTGGCATGGATCAGCTTAAAGAGTTTGCCGGTGTTCCCTGAAGCAAAAGCGGTTTCCATTTCCCTAACGTTTTCCACTAACCAAGCCTCGCGATCAGCCTTTTGACTACATTTCAGCTTCCTACGCATGGATATCTCTTCTAGACTTGTTATATGAACTACCAGGAAGATTCTTTTATCTGGCTTCTGACAACTCCAGGGATTTCTCCGATATCCAATGTTTGTTAAACGTATGCACCCCCGTGCCGCATGCTACAGTACCTGCTTCCTGAATAGCCTGTGCGATATGTGTTCAGCAGCTATTAGGATCTTCGGAGTGAGTAGCACTAAGACAGCTTTCTAAGCTGGTTTGGCACTTATGCTTTACCGATGATAAAGCCAGTTTCTCAACAGCTAATTGTTGCTGTCGGTGGGGTCGTTGTCCAGCAAAAGCAAGGACAAAACCACAACGTACCAACGTATACTCTGAATCCAAGTATGTGCTCCAATAAGAACGACAGTCTTGAATGGAACCACGTCACCTATAATTAACATCTCAGTGGTCTATCTGACACCAGGCCTGATTCGTAGGAGGCGGGCGCCAAGTATAGCATTGACATGCACGATGCCTAAAACTACTGCTGGCTAAAAATAGCTTACGCTCAGTTGCAACAGTCGCCCGCCATTATCTGATCGGTATGACGCTATCCTAAACCTGCCATCTAAACGATATTCGGCTTCACCAAGGCGGCCGACCTGGGCGTTCATATCTCTGGTCAGAACGACTATATTAGAGCTACGTATCGACCGAAGGAGAGCGGCCAGATCCTAGTAAAATTCGTCCTTGATGCCGACATCATTACAGTCAGTAGAAGCGTAAGCAGACACAATGAGTAAATTTCTGAAAGTCTTGGGTCTAGAGCTGACCTTAACAGAACTTGCCAAGCGGACGGCACAGTCTACTGTTAACAGGAATCCAATCTATCAGTGCGGCTGTGGCCGTCGAGCTGAGGACTATGCCTACTCCAGCCTGACCTGTAACAGCGGCTGTGGAGTCACCCGAAGTGTATAATTAGCATCGGGTACACAATGCGGCTGCTGTTAGTTCCCTACGCTAATTACTGTCCTAGATTCTAGTTTCCGATATATAGCAGACATCGACATGCAATGAGTCTAACGTTCGCACCAAAGCGGCCTGCTGATCTATCTGTTTTAGCGTGCGAACGTTGAAGGCACCTATATTAATTCGCTTTCTAGGTCTAAGCAAGAGAGAAGGGAGGCCTGAGGCTGAATGCCATGAGACGGAACTTACCGGCTCAGTGTTACCACGGTTAGCTACACTTGTTGGGGGACCTGTAGAGTAATTATCAGAAATGGAGGTCTGGAGGAACCGGAGAGCTAAATTTGATAGGACAGTGGGGGAGGGATCAGCAGTAGCATGTTTTCGCCTATCCACTCTGCTGTATGCAACAGATGGGGCGACCCAGTTTATACTGCGAGACGGCCGATGCAGTATGGAATTACTTGTGTTGTGTTTATTCATGGTTGTATGTGGGCTGAGATACTGCCAGGATGCCCAGACCTAGACAGGAGAGTTATTAGGGCTATCAACCAAAGCCTTTAGCTCAAAAGCTTGTACCGCAAGGCAGCGGGTGGGTGGCAGTTTACCAGAACTGGTACATTTTTTGGAAGAAGATGCCAACCTGGAGGACCAAAAGATTGGTTTGTCAGACCTCTACTTATTGGCCTGCCTGGTGTGAGTGCCTCTATCGATGTGATGGCCGCACCGTCCAGTTTAACCCAGTGGGTCATCGAGATGCGCAAGCCGTCATATCACGTCAAGGTCTAGTCTCGTTGTGACGGAGACTTATGAATGTTATGGTGAGAATGACTCGGGTAGTTTAACTACTGTTTGATGGACGTTTCGTGTACCGTCTTCGCTCAGTTTTCAACTGAGTGAGCTTCTAAGCGGATGATTTCTGATTAAACAATAAAACGAGGTGGACACGAACAATGGCATGATCTTAGCCAAGCTGGTTACTGCGAAATACACGATAGTCTTTAGTAGAATGACGTCACTGATAGCTGACAATCCTGTGATTGGTTTGATTTGATTGTTGCGTTGCAGTGGGTGGCCTTCACCTAACGCATTGCCATCACTTTCGCTGAAGTGCGTAAGTCATTGATGGAGCCGTGAAATGCGAATAGCTGCAATAATCTCTTACCGACCTCTGTGCGCCGCACCCGGACGCTAAACGTCAGCTAACCGCTTTTTCTATGGAGTAGACTGAGTTGTCATCACTATCAAGCACGTTGATATCTGAACGTTTAGTTTGTCTCAGAAGACCCTAGATGGTTGTTACGACCCCATCTGATAGAGAAAGGTAAGAACAAACACAAGACCACGAGCAGTATCTCTGTCACGAACGAGCGGTACAAAAATCAGAGCTCAAATATCGGAACGCAACTCTCGCAACTTAGAACCTCCCAACAAGTAAGGAAAAAGACGGCCTTCAAACGAGCTTTATTTGCTGCTCAGCCCGAAGGCAAAATTGTGATTTACAGCAACTGTATTTATGGGTTTGGGTCGGCCTTGGCCTGGGTCACCGAATGGACCAATCAGAGGCGAGAGTAACTTCCTGGACGTTCCAGAATTCTGGCGAGCTTTCTAGTTCCCAGGACATGAAGAAATCCGTTTCTCCTGCAAATAATAAGAATTTTTGGGGGAAAAATGCCTTTTCCCAACAATGGCATCGTAGAAGGTGTTCTTGACACCATGTGAGCTGTTGTCTGTTGGAGCATATCTGGATAGGACGACGTTTCTCTGTTCTGTGTCGCACCTACATGGCCATTCACTGGGATTCAGTTAAGCAGGCTCTGCTCTGCTTTAGAGCTCAGTGCAGTCCCCACTCCAGCTGGTCCACGAAGTTCAGGTTCGTCTTCACCAAAGACCTTGAGAAGGGATACTAACGTGTAATGTTATCTAGGGGCGAATTCATTAATCATTACGGCACGTTCCGGGGAAACAGTACACATCGTTCCAGACTCAAGGTTGCTCGACAGGGCAGCGTGCTTACTTATTGGTCGAAAAGTGTGAACATTAACAACGCTGCTGTTTACCGGTTGTCTTCGCTTGAAGGGAGGGTAATTAGCAACAAAGGACAAATGTGAAAATAAGTGGATTGGTTCCATTTGAGAATTGTCACAGATGGCGGTGATATAAAAGGGATCCTGCGTATACTAAAGCCTGGTTGACATATATTCACATGAATCATATCCTGCTCCAGTGTGATGTTTGTTTCCCGCCAAAGAGCATGGTTTTTAACTCGGCTGGGTGTGGATAACACTACTTCATGGTTGCTAAGCCTTCCCGCTCCGTTTTGATAATGTTCGCAGGATTTATTTTTGAAAACATCTGCATCGTGCTGCGTGTCTGCGGACAGTGTTGACATTTTGGTAACTGCTTTCTCTCCTTCACATGATGTCGTTTCATTCCATCGGCTAAGCTATCTCGGTCTTACTTTACGTGTGATTACTCTCCATCTACCATATCGCATCTTGTTTGCGCTATCTGGTTGGCAAAGGCAATACAAAGGACAACCCGTGATTTAGAGTATTGGTATGAAGAACTCGAAATCGAGTGTCCTCTGCTAGCTCAACTCAGGTTCTTGACTAGTGCCTAATTAATATCTCGTGTCGTATGTTAGAGATCGAGCGGTTGGGTCAAAAATCATATGATGAATGTTGTTATCCATTTTGTCGTTCCCTTCTGTTGTAAATGTTTTGCCTCTTGAAAAAGTTTGTCAGAAAGTTACAAAACAAGCGATGGCCAGAAATGCGAAAACCGTGTACGACATGATAACTTACTCTTTTTTTCTTTTGTTATTGTCATATTTTTCTTTGTCTTCTAGTTTTTGCCTGCTCCTTCCTTATTAACTGCTCTTGTTCCGTGATTTCGGGTTGATACTGTCTGTTCTCAAGCTTGTGCACAATAGAATGACTGTCTGTGTACTCGTTAGCTTGTTTGTTTCGGACCTGGAACCAGCCGTAGACTGCTGTGTTTTCGCCTCTATTATGGTTCCCTTCATATCCATTATTTGACAACGTGTAACACACTGATGTTCAGTGCTACATTTTACCTACAATGTGTTCAACGTTTCAAAAAGGAAATAGTTATTTTTTGTGGTTGAAAGGCAGACCATTCCCCGGCATCCCCTGTCAGTGGTCACGCCTTCATGTCTTATTTATTTCGCGTTAAGAATTAGACATTCTGTACACTTTTTGCTCCTCAGCTTTCTTTTCTAAGCAGTCGTTATTGAGATTTTGATCGAATGAATATCATAACTGTTTTCGCATTTACTTGCGTTCATGTCAAGAATATATATGCCACGGTACAATTTTGACATCCTTTTTTATAGAAATGACCTACTATTCAACATTGATGGATCCTCTATTCCTTTTATCGCTGTCTTACTCAGCCTCTTCCTCGATACCTCAACAGCGAAGTCTTCTTTTCACACTGCCGCGGTCCATCGGTGAACTGATCAAGCGTAGTCTAAAGATCCCTGCCTATCGCTGCTTATTCCCCGTAGTTGATGGTGGAGCCGCATACAAACGTCGGGTGTGCAATCTAAATTTGTAAAATCCTCAGAAAATTTGAAACATCCTTCCCCAGTTATGAATTTGAATAGCGAAATCAGGAGACCGGTCTTGCAAAATGGTAGTACCATTTCGTATGTTCTTGTCAGTTGCTACACGTAATAGCGGTGCCATGGTTTTGACCAATGACAGACTGGTGTATACACTAACTTGGTGTATGAATTTAATTCGCCTGAATATCTTTATAAAACTGCTGATTTAGACCTAGGAAATGTATCCATCCTAAATTATATACTTATTCTGTTGTAGTTGGCTTGTAACAAATATATAAAATAATATTTTTTATAGCCGCATTCAATTGTACATTTTTGATGATTTTGGTTTCTTGCCTATTTTTGTTTTACTCGAGCTCTTAATATGTGATATCCATCCCGGTACTAAAGTTACAACTCGCTCCGCGCATCGCTAGCTCGACGTGTTTCTCTGTACACTTTATTTTCCAGGATCGATGTGGGGGTCAACGCGCTTTGTCTTTCATTGTTGATCGGTTTTCTCTAATGAGTACTGACTTAGTAATATTCTGTTGGATTGGTTCCAACAGTTGGTGAACCCGATTCGACGGATATTACAACATGAATAGTTTGACTAAGACAAGGTAGATATAAAAAGCAATCATCAAAATTGTATAGTTGAATGCCGCTATCAGAAATATTATTTTCTGTAGTCTCTACAGGCTGGTTACGTTAACCGTTTATCCTCTCTTGCCATTGTGTCTTGTGTGCTCCTTTGATCTAAATATGCTTAGGGTTTGTTCAAGAGTGACTATGATTGATGGCGCTAGACTAAATTTACGCTGAAACTGCCATTTTCATCTGAAATAAAGTCAGCGGGAGTCATCTATTCAATATGCTAACTTAATTCAGTCCGCTACCCCGAAATATGACTCTTCAGGTGATTACGCTCTGAGTTTTGCCATGTATCGGATCATATTTACTGCTTCCCAGGCGTAGTTTTCATATGGTCATCAGCGCGGTGGTTTTTGTGGGCACTATGCCTTCTGTTTGAACACGATGCCGTGGGAGAGTTTTACTAACAACGTTAATAATAAAACCGGTCACATTAGTAGTTAACCCTGTTGCTTAACCGGTGCATTACCAATCGAAGAAGAACAACCCTCAACCCGTACTCGTATGGGCGGTACCACAAGTTTTAAATTAAAAGGAACGCACTAGTTTAGAAATAGCAAATTAAGGGTCATGAATAAGAAAAAATAGTTTAGGAGCTGCAAACAAGCGTCGTCGACCGCGATTGTTAGACATATTGGGAAACGTCGCTGATCAAACTTGTTGGTTGTTCCTTGAGCCGGAGCTCCAGTGAGGCATATTTTGACATATAAGGTCTCATGCCATGTAGGGAGATCATTCATGAATCACCAGCCCGCTACCTACAATCTAACTCACTATGCGTTTGCAGAGCACGATGTGGCCTACGTGATATATGTGAAAATCGGCGACACCTCTGAACTGATGGTGGTTTGTAGACGTCACTCAACGGATATCTTTGTTGATGTGGTATTTCGACCGTGAATATTCCGAACGTCTTCCCAGCGCTTTGACTTTTGATGACACAATTTACACTCGATCCTTTGTTGTAGTTGCCACAAATGGTATAAGTGGACAGGCACCCTATGGGTTTTAGCTGCACAATTTGTGATCTCATTAAATAATCTACCATTCCCGACAACACATAAGGTTAGTTATCTTCCTGGCTACTCTCAACAGCTCACCACCATATATGTATTCGGCTATCCCTTCAGTGTTAAAGCGTTCTGTTTGCCAGAAGAAGCTTATATATTTTCCTCAAACATCGAAGTGCAAAATGTTGATGCGGGATTGACACGATATTTTGATAATCGTTTTCCATCCAGAGGGTAAGAATGGTCTCTAGTGTTAATGGTCCCTCGTAAAAGTGGTCCATAAGGGACACAAACGAGCTGTTTTCAGATAAGTGGACGAATGCTTTGCTTCTTTGTGTTGGAGAAAGTCCATTTCCCCCAAAAATGATTTATTTTTCGCGATATCTTGGAAAAATAAATTGTGATATTGAATTTTATTTTTTTCGCGCCACAACTTGCCGAAAGTTAATTTTGGCGCACGTTTCTCCTGCGTCTCCGATTGGCTGATCCCACTTTTAATCCATCAATCCAAGTGGGATTCTTCAAGGCTATTCAAAGACTATATATATGCAGATGCTGGTCTGCTATGTTACCTTTGGTTTGAGAGCAAATACAATCTCGGCTAATGCATACTGTCTTCTGTGTTATTCTGAGGTTTCCGGGTATCGTTATGCTCTATGCTACGTGTCCCCGGTTCGTATAGTCATGTGCTAGACATTTCTGCCTATCGCTGACCAGCGAGTCATACCTTGAAAAATCAACCGAAGCTGAAGTGCTATTTCAACTTATGGTCTCATCACTTTTTACTCAAGCCTTTGGCGTCGAAACGTTCAGTTCATCAGAAGAGACTTTTACACCTTCTTCGTATAAACGAAAGTTTTCAGTAACCCATTTGCACTGTAGGAAAGAGTTATCCAATCAAACAAGAGGTTTACTGCCCAATCTACACGCTCAAATCATTAATCATGAATCGGCTTTTTCAGTGCAGAAGTCGGACCCACAACATAACAGGTTTCCATTCAAACATTTCTGTAAGTTTAGCTGATATCACTCGCTGTCGATCCTCATCTGTCACTTCTAGTTGTTTAAACTGATTTCTCTCGGCAATAGCTCATTGCCCGTAATTTACTTGTTATGATCCTCGGTGGTGTGTGACAGCTACTTTAATATTTCGCCGAATGTCGGATTAATCACATCTATCTTGTTCTCCCATAACGATGTGTTAACCAGATACGGCTTATTGGGAACGACGCCACTCAACCAATTTGCGGCTGTGCGTTCAACATCTAACTGTTCCGAAAGTATTCGAGTATGATTCAGAAACTAACATTTCTCGGTATGCGATCTTAAAAGTAACGTTCCAACAGACTTCTGTATAACTACACGAAAATTCGAGACTTGGAAATTAGGTTGTTACTTGTGTTTTCCTTTTCTGTGTATTATCAGAGCGACTTGCCCAAAGTCACTTGGACCGCAGCCGAACTCAATGCTCTGGTTCTTCCCAACGCATCTACCGTCAGCGATCAGACAGCTGTGGTTATCGGCTCGGTTGGTGAAAATATGGCCGTTCGACGCGGTTTGGGTTGGCATGTCCCAAATGGTTCTGAAAACGCCAGTCGTCTTGCCACGTTTGGCAAGTATGCCTCACTTATTCGCTATCGGCCCATGGGAGATCAGGTTAGTAATATCTGCCTACCTGATGTTTAATTCACCAAGTTTATTGGCACATGAATTAAGGTAGTTGGGTCATACATTAGGGTTATCAACCAGTAGTCTAGTTTCCCGCATCGTGGTCTTCTAGCCGATTCTTCTGGTAGTTGATGCAGCGTTCGAAGTGTAACCTAAAGAAATGAAAGCAGTTACCAGAAGGTTGTTCATTGTAAATCGGGTTTGCCACTCACGCAGTCGACGGGTAATGACGTTCAATAGAATGCGACTAATCGGATTCGCTGACCATAAAGTCGTCTGACCAACTAGTCTGTGAACTATTAACAATTACTGAAGCTGGACAATGAAAAATACAAAGGAGCTGTCTTGCAATTTCCTGCTTATGTCAAATGCTAGAGTTTAGACGTATGATCTTGGTGTTTTGATTCTAATGTCTTTCCTTTCTCTGATCTCTAACCTTGGGCTTATTTTCTTATTTTTTCATGTCCCTGTGGCAGTTGAACGTCACTATCAGCCATTGGTGTGCTGATGTCGGTGATGACAGTGTGAATGGTTTTGTAGTGATGGGACCTGTTTCAACCCTACTTCAGCTCTTTATTTACTTAGGTTTTTCTAGCTTAATAATGGCATCTTCAGTTATTTGTATTATGAATTTAATCTTAGTGACATGATAATCAGTGTGAAACAAATACAAGTGACATTCAAAATTCCGGACCATTTGCTTACAAACGTCGTGTGACAAGCTTTTTGGATGTTCCAGCTGATAACTCGAGTGTTTGGACATCATAACAATCAAATCGGATAGCTGACTCTCAGTGAGCAGGCCAATGTTGTCCAATGAACCGAAGTAATCATAGGCGAACTTTCCAACGGCAAAGCTTTACTGAAGTCTAAAATAGGAGTACCAGCCGACTTCCTTTGAGTTGAGTTGACTGTTACATCGTAGATGAATATAAATACTTTCGGCACATCCACGTGACAGTTGTTTGTGACGTGCTATGACACGACTGCATTAATGATTGTCTCACCGACTCCGGGTTGGATAATGTTCTTAACTCTAAGTTTACAGGTGTCCAATGGTTCGGTCGATATCTTCCGCTGTACAATAAAAACACTGAAAGACCACACAAGTATTGGTTATTCATAAACAGTTACTATCTCTTCAAATCTCACTGTGAGCGTAATTTTAACAATGAACTGGCTTTTTTGATGCAGCCGGAAGTGTTTGCTTCAGTGTCTCATTCAAACGCGAATTAACATATTATTTGGTTCTGTCTACCTCAACCAGGAATAAGATGAATATTTGTAAATCAATTGAGGATAACACAACATTACGAGTAAGTTATAATACTCTACGTTTCAACCACCTCGGGTGACCTTCCTCAAGACTGTTTTGATTTCGATGACAATCGATTCACCAGTGACATGCTAAACACGACGCTCAAACTGTTTGGCGTCATTCGTACTAAATTTGTTGTAAATATCTTACAATAAGATGAATAGTTTTTTTCCTACTCCAGATATTGTGACTATAAAAGCCGTTTGGTCGCCTATAACCAGCAGCTTATCGCAAGATGTGCAAAAATAAGTGCGATGGCAATCGCGTACTCTATTTTGCACGACTGGCATGTGCCTCATCTTTTATCAGCCGTAGAACGTATATATGTCTCTGATGTTCTCCACGTCAGTGATTTCAGCACACGTCGTTACTCTTAGTTCATACCATACTACTCACTAACACCGCTGGGCAGTATACAGCAATGGTTGATCACTAATTGACGTGATGACCGCAGTATGTGTATTAAATCTATCTTTACAACGATTTTGTGGTAATGTTTTGATGGTAACATAGAGCACCTGCTTCGCCTCGTTCACTGGGGAGATTTTGTTTTGCGCGTGAAGCTGAAAGAGGGTTCATGTTCCGCCTGTTGTTTCATTTACCCATCCATGTTTCTTTGAGGAAAATGTTTCATCTTGTGAATCCATGTGACTGGCATATTTTTAAATGAAAGAGGTTTGAGGATCTGTTCGCTTGCAGTCTGACAAACCTAAGACAGAATATTTATTCTTGTGAGCTATGGACGGGCCAGGATAACAATTCCTGTAGTTTTGTTACTGTGTTATGGTAACAAAACATGGACAACTCTCTTTAGCCTCATTCGCCAAGAAAATTAGCTATGTGTACAAATGTACTCTGTCTACATATCAACACGACATGGCCACCGTACTAGCTGCAGGCCACATTTTTAGTGTTGGTATGCGACCTATGTTTATCGTATCTCAATTCATCAAAGATATGACAGCTGGACAGACGAACCAACGTCTACGTCGTTCACTGAAGAACATTTCCCATCACATGATCAAAAGATAGCTTCACTGCTTCACCTGTACTCAGAATTATTCTCAAAAATAGGCTACCTGTCCACGACTATTCAAAGTTTGTACGTTGTTTCGTTTTCTTTCATTTTACATGAATGAAACGGACATACCATTATGTTTCGTCAAAGGTCTGCTTAATTTCTTACGCTGATCCACTGATTCGCTCTTGGATTTGTTGTATGAGGGACAGATTTATTAAGTGGACATCAGCGGTAATTCGGGTGGCCTACAGTGTTTCGGTCGATTGACCCAAGGTAGTCAGGTAGTAGATTTTTTCAGTGGCTCATTTGATCGCCACCAGGTTACCAAAAGGGATTCAGTCGAGCCCCACTACCTGCTTGAACCCTATTGTGTTCATGGAACGTGCCCAGTATAACGAAAGACGATTATTGTGACTTCCCTCTCTAAACTGATTGATCCGATGAGCACTATCCAAACATGTGTATTCGCTATGTTTTGTCCTCTTTTACCGAATGGACATATTTACGTTAGTGATTGAATTATTTATGACTAGCCAAACACACACGTGGTTTACGAGTACCTCACAAGCTTCGGTTACTTGTAACTACTTTAATGACAATAAATCACATTCGGAAGCAAGTGTTAGAAGCCATGAGATTCTGTATTTGACCGTTTCAGCAATCGAACTGGATAATTTGAACTGTTAGTCTTCAAAGCCACTGTACTCTGCTCACATCAAGTAAGTAACGGTAAGGTTAAGAGGTGACTGTCTGTATAGTTAACGCGTTCTTTCGTTCAGTTTTAAGCCATACTTTAATGATGTCAGCTAGTCTTTTGTAACACTGAGTTCGTTTTGTGAATGATGCTGCCGACTTACGTCATGTGCCAGGTGATCAGATGATGACGTTGTAAAGGACTGATGTCAGTCACTATGGGGTTAACCACTGTAGATCGGGTTCGTTTTCGATGCCGAAGCTCTCACTACTCACAGAATCGATGACTACAGGCGTCAGGTTAGATGGTGACTAATCGGGCTCAGTGGTTTGAATTTTGTTGTTTGGTAAAGTTATTCTTGAAGTAGAGGCAGTTAGTGATGCAGGACAGTGAAAGTCCTGGAGAAACTGCTGTGTTGATGGCGCTTTACGTCTACTTACAGTTCGGTTGTCAGTTTGTAAGATATAGCAACCTTTGCCTTGAATGTTTGGGTTTAGACACGTGATTTTCAGTGAAATGATCCCATCCATCCCTTTTTTTCGCTGCCTAGTTAGGGCTTGGTTTTTTCCTCCAAACATGGGTGTGAGCCACTGATCTGTTGTTTATGGTAATGCCAAGTGACACCTCAGATTATCACTGTTTCTTTTCGTCATGTCTGAATTCCGTTCCATTCCAGTCCTCTACTCCGGCTTGGCGTGAACGAGCAGCACGCCTGGGCAAACAGCTATGTCAGCACATTGTTGGCATGAATCCACGACCCGGTCTAGAAATCACTGAACCTAACGCGAATCCGGAAGAAGAGCAGTGCCTGTTGTTACAACCATTCTTTCTAGATGAAAACGTCCGAGTAGGTGAACACCTAATGCGGAATGACATGATTCTTGAGGACTTTATTCGCGTCGAGTGTGGTCAGGATGACAGTACGGTTACATGTGGTACGAAAAGTCCAAACGCGAACATCACCTCTGAGAATTGATTTTTTTCCCCTTTGTCTTTTCACTTCTGCTCCTCCTCCTGCTCACGAAAATTTTAGGAAACTGTGTTTGGCAGTGACTACTATTGGATCTGTATTGTTTGGTTCGACTACTCCCTCATGATCGTCGATTACGGTTTTCCTTTCACAGCATGGTTTTGTCAGCTCTCATGTTAATAGCACATTCTGTATTTTTGTTGTAAATATCAGGTGAGTATTTAGTTTGAAGTGTGTTACCACTCGTTCTACATTGGTCGCTACTGTAAAAACTGTCTACTGATTTCTTCTTTCCGAATTGCGTCAGTTTTTAACAAACATGATTTTGACATAAGTGTGCGTTCATCTGGAAACGCGTAATTGGAATTTTCATTCGATTAGGAGCCACAGTAGGCAAAAAGAATTTCAACAGTTTACCCGTTTAAAGTGTTTGGCAACACGTTTGCAGTGGGGTCGTTAACATGGGTTAAGTTAATGATGAGAGGTTATCACGCTAACTCCACTGGCGATTTGCTTTAGTGTGCCGGAGACATTTTGTCATTGCCGGTCACGGGTAATAAATATTCTCTCGAGCTCGCTGGACGCTGATGGCTCTGGGGACCACAAGTTTGATGTTCTACTACTCTGAAGAATGATGTTCCCGACATGAAAGCAACAGGTCATCCTTGTGTTCCACTCCTACTTTCTTTATTGCAGGTAATCCGCTTGAGACTGTGAACGGTTTCACATACTTGGGTAGCACTATCTCGTCAGCTTGTAATATTAATGATGTAATATTAGCGAGGATAGCAAAGGCACGAGTTGCTTTTGCCAAACTGCGTCGAAAAGACGTCCGGTTGTCGCTGAAAGGAAGGGTATATAATGCCTGTGCTTTCCATTTTC
>JTDE01021463.1:0-20181 GCA_014338405.1 Paragonimus skrjabini miyazakii | reverse complement strand
GCCATGTGCAGCAGATAGGGCAACCCAGTTTATCCTGCGCGACGGCCGATGCAGTATGATAGTATGGTATTTGGTTTATTTTGTATAGTCATGGGTTTTATGGGCTTACGATACTGCCAGGATGCCCAGACCTAGACAGGAGAGCGATTAGGGCCCTCAACCAAAGCCTTTGGCTCAAAAGCCTGTACCGCAAGGCAGCAGGTGACACACACGCAGCAGCATCAACCGTCCAGGACAGGCTCGACAGTCACATCCCAAGTCATTCGGTACATTCACATAGAGATAATACTGCACAGACAAACCAATCACATACAGAGAATCAGACCAGGCAAAAAATAGAATAACAAACCGAACCGAAATGCAACAGACTGACACCACACACAACGAACACCTCACAACGGACGCATCTGCTTTTTGTCTGGCTGCTCCCCTTTGGCCAATCTGACAGGGTTGAACCTGCAGCGACCGAGGTCGCAGTCAGCAAAGCCCTCCGGATCAAAACAGCACACAAGCCTGACCACCACGCCAAGGTAGCTATAACTGAATAATACACACACATCTTACTAGTCTCATATGATTGTGGAATCAAAACGGAGACTGGACGCCGATCAAAATCTGTTGTAGTACAAAACAGAGCAATATTCATAATCAACACTACCCCATTGACCATCTCGTTTACCTATCGCTATTGCTCGATTGCTTGTTTGAACTCATTGGATGGTGTGCTGTTCGCTTTACGTTCTTAACGTTGTTTTTTGATTCGGTGATTTGTTGGTCGCTACATGCGTGTTTATTAGTTGCACACTGTTGACCGCCGGGTTTAATCGCACCGTTTGCTGCGTATTATCATTTGATTGCTATTTTGGATGATGTTGGCTTCGCTGCTTGGTCTGAATTTGCGTCTGTTCTAGCCAGTAATTAGGTTCAACTTTCATTGCATATTACATGAGTCAAATTTCTCTTATTATTTCCGCCGATAACTCAGTGTCAACTAGAACTACCTCGCAAGCAACGTGTATCCCACAAACACTTTTTAACACAACTTCAAATATCAGGTCTCTTTGTAAGGTTATTAATTATTATATGTAGTCTTTGGGCTGCATATTGTATATGTATGTTGACAGGGCGTATACCTTAGTGGATCTTATTAATCCAGACTACCAGCAGCCAGTTGGAGCCATGAGGTAATCACCAAACACGAACATTCTGACTACCGTGTCAAGTAGTTTGCCTGCCAAAATAAAGACAACGTTATCACTTCACCGGCTGAGAACGCTATCCGTGTGTGCTGCAGTCGATGACATGTCAAGATACGGTTGATGGTCAACCGTTTTATTATTTTATCGGTTTTTTGAAGAATTTTTTGAAATATTCCCTTCTCGCTTCTTGCAGTCGAAAGTACTACCTGTCGTATTATGTCGTCGTGTTCCGGGCCAGATAGGTATTTATATTGGTTTGTTCGTCTACCTTCAAAGTCGCTTGACAAGTACGTTTGTCAGTTTCTTATACCTCTTTTTATTCGTCCTTCTAGGATTGTCAGTTTACTATTGGCGATATGATTGACATTGCAATCAGCCCTCCATCAACTCAGTCTGAGACTGCACCATACTATTCTATGACAGTCAATTCAGCGCAGGTTGGGCGGGTTGTCCGACGCCCTTCTCCTCCGTTCGTTCGTGGTCGTCGTGACTATCCGGTCGGATCAAACCGGTTTGATCGTGACACTGAGGTAACTCGTCGAACAGTCATCGATAATGTATCTCGAGAGCGCATGGGTGATTATCAGGGAGGAAACAGACCACGTTACGAACAGGGCGGTAGCGATCGACGCCGACTGGAAGCGTCCAGCAGGTCAAATCGACGCGGTGCACCATATTGAACAATTCATCCGACTGCAACTTTTGTAAATTTTTCGTTCCCAAGGTTGTTTAAAATTTGTTTACTACGGTACATCGTCGTTTCATCTCAAACGGAATTTTATATTTGTGCTACGGGAAACACATGGTATAGATTCATTGCGTTTGGATGAAATCTGCCAGTCGATTGCTTTAGACATAGCTCTTTTCCAGACAAGCCACGATTCGAATGGAAATTTGATTGTCACTGACGTAGCTAACTCCGAGTGTCATAACGACTCGTTCTTCTCAGTTCGATTAATCTTAAATGACTAAGATTAACCGGACTGAAAAGAAGGAGTCGTTAACGGTTGCTGTCGACGATGTGATGATTTCTGATTCGGGTTAACCTAAACTACTTCGGTAATGCGTCGAAAGCTGGCAGCTGCGAACATCGAAATAATCTTCCCAAATCATGATCACACAAGTTCACTCGTACTCACAATTTCACTCGTGTTCATTTCTCGGGCTGGAGACTCATAATTCACTAGACCTGTGACAAGAAGCGTGGGTGAAGACGACGCCTATTCAGTTGTAGTGACATGAATTTTACTGTTATTGATGATTTGGTTAATTTCAAGTTGAACGTCATCGTCATCATAACAGCCATGAGCCTGACTAAAATGCACTGTGGCTCGAGCCGCCGTTCACCTCAACAGTGACGTGGAATATCCTAGAAGAAAACGTTACTAAGAAGGTTGAAAATTATTGAGAGAAGACTAAGAGGAAGAAGCGGAAATGGTATGGATACAGGTACGCCATTGACTGCGACACATTGCCATCTCGGATAGCGTCTTTAACCAGCGGTTTGAGTGATCACGAGGACCCCATCTAGGCAAGCGACACCTACCTACTTTGCTCAATGGAGCATTTAAGGTCTTCATATTTTGTGACTGCTTTGAACGTCACCCACAATTGATCGCAGCTGTCACATTCCCATAGACTTTCCAGTCTATCCCTTTCGAACAGAAGCACTAGATTCGAGTTTCGCTCTCATTAGAGCTCGTAAATAGTGCATATCCTTGCCACTGCCGGGACTAGAACTCCGGCCACGTTTTGATGAGGCAACCGTGTTTGCCACTGCGCTATTGACCTCACACTGGGCACGGCCGAATTATCATATGTGAACACTCAACCACTTTCACTTGTGAGTAATGACGAGATGATAATTCGGTTGTGTGGTCAATGACGCAGTGATTAACACGGTTGCCTCATGAAAACGTGGCTGGATTTCTAGTCCCGGCCGTGGCAAGAATATGTACTACTGACGAGCTCTAATGAGAGCGAAACTCGAGTCTAGCGCTTCTGCCTTTCGAAATGAGCTGACTGGAATGTCTGTGAGAATGCGACAGCTGCGATCAATTTTACTGTTGTTTGTCTGGCTTGACTATGAACTAAGCTTGACAGTGAAAATTATAGAGATTTTGATGCGTCTTCCTCCTTGAATTTCTGTTGTTTGCCTACCATATGTTGATGTTTGAGTGTAAACAGCGGAGCTCCGGAAATTTTCTTGCATCTCGAGACTTTTTGTCACGGTCGTGGGTTATTTCTGAATTAGTGTTGGCTAAACGGTTATGTGCATATCACAAGTCAGTTCTCCAACCGTTAATTCGTTTAAATCGGATTAGGTTGAGTCGGTATGTCGGATCGAATTTGGATGTCCTCATTGTTATCAACATTTTCTGGCCATTGCATGTGTTTTGTTAATAAGTAGTGCGGCAAATTTGTTAATCATATAAGCCAACCACGTTGTCTTACTCCAAACCATGCTTATCCGTTCAACTGGTGACAGGTTAATCAGGATTTGAATGGATATTATGTGAAAAATCGATAGCTATATTTTCTCAAATTGCGTTAACATGATCAACCGGCTAGTGGTCTCGATTGTTATAACCTGGACACAGATGACTTGCTGCTTTCCAATGAGCTAGGTCTGCTCGATTCCAACATATGGAAGTATTATTGTTGACCACGAACAAGGTGTTTGCCTCACTGAGCTGTTGTTTCTGATTTCCGACCACACGACAACAGTTCGGTTAAATATAGATTTTCCCTCCATCCAAACGCCAATTTAATCAATTTACGTATCGTTTTAATAACGTCTCACCTCCATCAGGTTTACTTCTGTCTCTGCTGTCTCATGCTCATTCCGAACGCCTAACGAGATTAGAAAATGATAATGATATCGTAATGAGAAAGCCTACTAGTACACTTTACCTCTGCGTCTTTTCAACTTCAATATGAATGTCTAACATAAAAAAAGTTGTTGGGACCGTCCGTCCCGTCAGCACGCTGTCGGGACTGATTACGGTAGCGATTAGCACAACGTAGGCTATGGTTACATAGTGTCAGTGCGTCTCCTCGTTTCATGAATGCGTCGGTTGTTGATACCACAAGTCGTCCAGTCAATACGTTTTTGGATTCGAGGCGAAGAAAAGTCCAAAGTACGTCGTTTATCCAGCTTTGACGTGTAACACGCCTACGATTACTAGACTATCTTTGAAACTTTCACAATGATTCCGTCTTCCATGGACAGGCAGGTAAAAGGTTTAAGCATGTGACGATTTTACAGCAATATCTTGGAGCCGTGTTAGTGGTCATGATCTGTTTTAGTAAGAAAGTACAATCTAAATATCCTAGCGTGATTTCACGATCGTACCTGCGTCTGTATGCTTAATAACTAATTTGTGGTTCACACATGATATTTGACAAACCGTAATTCGAGTGGAGTAGTGAACAAAAGTATGGTGAGTATAATCTGGGTGTCCTACTGTAGGACGATTATACTGATTAATTGCGTACTCATAACCACGCAGTGGACATGGTGAAACACGTGGACTTCTGTGACTCGCAAGCATGATTCCACGCCAGATAAACTCACTTTCAACTCATCAAAAAAAAGAGCATATCAACGCGCTTCACTCAGTTTATTGAGCTTCCAGCTTAATGCTGAAGTCCGGTCCGCTGTAAACAGGAGTATCTCGTCTAAGATGTTATGATAATGTCATCTCATACCACCATGCTGGCTAAGCCAAGAAAACGGCAGAAAACGCATTTTAGGCTAATGTTACATGTATGGAAAAAACGTTGGGTTCAACGCAACCTCTGCTTGTGTGAATAGTTAGCTATAAAAAGAATATAAAGGCTGAAGGGTGTCTATATAACACAGTTGTCAGTGTTTCACTTTGAATATTGCTTACAGATCGTTCACTCAGCTCCTGGGAGCGAATATAACTTAACACTCATAAAAAGCGGCGATTCAAATGAAAGAGATGGGCGAGCAATTTGGATTTTGTCGAAATTCAATCATTCAAAGGGAGGTCAGTAATTGGTGCGTATTACTCTAGCAGTGCGTTTCCATGATACGCTTCCGCGCTGTCCGCAGCCTAATCTGTGCATCTTATTCACCATTCTTGCTGTCTGAGCCGATTCTCGGGATTTTATGCAGTCATGTATTGTATTTCTTTTTCACATCCTCCCCAGTGTCCTTTAAGTTCACTTCGTATCTTTTCAATCGGATTTGGAGCACATGAATACGGTGCCAGTCTGAGTAGCCACCTTTTGTTGAGCAAATAGTGCCTTTGTGTTGGGGTGCATCACCGCTTACGACGACATGTTTCGTCACCATCCGCTGACAGTCGACCGAAAATTGTTGACATCCATTGTTGATATAATTCAACAATAAAAGATACATTTTTTCACGATGTAAACTATGACTTCCCTATTAGTCATTGCACCAATGATGGACACATTCTTTATTGTTGGTGCCCTTCCTCCCTTCGACGTTCCTCCGAATTTATGAGTAGTAAAAATTGGAAATTCGTTTTGACACGCCATATGACGTGGCGTCTTTCAGTGTGATAATACTGAATTTGCTCTACACATCTCACATTTGAGGTAAAAAAGTGAACATGTACACGTTTTTCGTCTCTTTTTCTGGTGAGCTCATCGTCACTGACTTTCTCAAACATCATTTGGCATAATTTTCTGCCCATTCAAGTGACCATCTAAAATAGCTTAGGAAGCTTCCGTACTGAACTCGACTTTCAATCGCGATTGCATGTTCCCCAAAACCATTATCTAGAACTCGTCAGTCCACAATGCAACCCTGTCAACCTGACACTCGTGGGATTTAACAAAACAACGGTCATCGTGCACGGAATGATAGGAACCAGAATTATTTCCCCCGATTCCCATGGTAGCAGTATTTTTCTTCACACCGATAACCTAAGCCACTCTCAGTCAACCATATCTAGCGTTCTAAGCTGCTAGCACGTGCTTCTAAGTGTAGAAGAAATGCTTGTGTAAAGTTCGCAGGCACTTATGGTTGTTGTTCAGTTTTCAGCGAACAGACAGTTTTATGTGAAGTCCATGTGTGTTTCACAGGCTATTTTCTTCCTCGTCTTGCCCCGAATTTCCATGTGCTTAGGCTACTAACCGTCAGGACACACTGGATGAATATTGACTTCTGTAGCTGTAGGTATACACGGAAACAACGCAACGACTTAGTAGCAAAACCTTTTATTAAAACACTTCATGGAACGAATGTGATAGATTATCTTTGATGCAACTGCAGACTAACTACATCATAGCAACTCGGAAACCGTCAGTCACTGATATATGCACCATATGGGAGATAGCACACTCGGATACATTCGTATCTTGGCAATTGCCAACCATTCATCACAATTACGCAACATCACATAGAAGGCCATATATTTCCTGATACACGATTACCTCTTAATTGGTCTGAGATTGCGTTAGTACTAATTCATCACAGACGTCTCGTTGTGTGGTTTAATGGACAACATTGTCGTTAAGTCTTTGCTTTTTTCATGTGAACCTAGTAGTACAGAGGCCGCCAGTCCTCCGTGAAATGTGACAGTTGGTATCTTGGGCACATCAGGGTTCATAATAAGACCAGGAACACCGGAAATGAGTTAATACTGTTCATCTTGAGGCACGATTTACCAGATAACAGTCGTATCTGGCGGGCTCATTGGGTAACAGTGTGCTGAAATTATGTCTTGGCCATCAGTAATCGACCCCCGTGTTGCACCGACCGCTTCCGTAGCTGATCCCGGTAATCTTCCGAGTGCTGATTTTTCTCGAAGTTGAGGAGATATAGTATCTTATTTCATGACTTACCTCAGCCATTTCACCGGTGCCGTCGTGGTTAAGAAAAACAGTTTTCAAAGAAGATCGATCTTCCGTCCCTTGTGGTTATTAAGGTGATTTTTATACATGCGAAGTGATGTAGTTGTGCACTCCAGTTTACTTTTAGTCATTCAACACGGTCCGTCGTACACTCGTTTGGGGTCGAACCTGGTCAGTCGGTATTCCAGCGGTCTTCTTGAAAGCATCAACTATTCCTGCTCGTTGTGGATTTTACCGCCTGCGTCTTGAATCACTGTCATCTGACCGCCGTTACTTTTCGCGTGCAGACCGATAAGTGAATTGACGTGGACATTATAGATATGTGTCAGTGGACCTGCTTTTACCGTTCTCGGCAACCGTCTGCCTATTGATCGACTTGAGTGACGATTTCTAGGAGAACGCTCGTAATCATCAGTCTGCTTGTTCAGACCTTTTCTGTTCACCATTGACTTGAACAATCCGACATTCCTATAGTACACCCTCCTCCCACATTCCAGTATTCGGTTCAATTAATTCACCATTCCTGTTCAACATCTAAGCACTGACACTACCATGCCTTCATGAAGGTCATCCGTATGCGAATGGCTCGTTTTAGTTTTGGGGTAGTGTCTAATTTGGTCGCCCTATCGAGCAGTCTAAAAAGCCTTCACACGAAACTATAAAGCGGACGGGATCAAATTGTGAAGCATTGATCAAGAAATGGCGACAGACTGGCCAAGTAGGCCGGAGAGATCGGTAGAAAATTTTTGTCAGGTGATAGTCCAGTGTTATTTTCGACAATGCGTAAAAGAAAGATAATTTACTAATTTACGGGTTAGCACGACGATGCGATAGTTGGGTTGAGCACATTGAGGAGCTTGTTCAACTGATCTCAGCTAGCTCATTCATATGTGGATGCTGATGACAGTGTGTTTATTTGTGACTTTCTCGGTTATCCTATTTCGGCAACTAAACTGGATTTGGAGCTGATATGCTTGAAATGCAATATTGTTGCAGACCATAACCTTCTGTACACGGTCTTTTTCAAGGATGGCGGCGAAAGATCAGTATATAATATGAGTATAGTCTTTCCATTGGAGGGAATCACCGATGCTTATAAACAGTCATTCTTTTCACAAATAAGCATGGAGGTATCAGACTTACATCTGTCGTATCAAAGGTACCCATGGGTCTCATAACGCGGAAGCATCTGAGATACGGAGAGTACTATATTCGAGAACAGGCAGTTTTTTGCCTTGAATGCAGGTGTGTAGATCACACCTTTGATCTTCGATATAAGCTACAGAAGGAAACAGTTTTCTTCACAGCCAAAAGTTGTGGTATTTTGGGCCTGGTTTGGTTGCTCGACGTACTTTCTGGGTTTTCACCCATCGTGTCAATATTCCAGTAAGATCTGTCAGACTGTTAATACAATTTTATGTTCACTCTGAGTGCGTTGTCCTTCTTCATTCAGCTACATGATAGAGGACATTTTAAGCGAGGTTTGGAATATCTCGAGATGAAGGATCTGCTAGATAGTGGGCTGGTCGACAATAAGCAAACAACATTGCTCTACTTAGTTCTGCAGATAAAATGCGGACTATTCTGGAATTGTGCTACGTTGGCCATCTAATCTGGTCTTTTCGTGTTAAGTATATATTAAACTGGTTGAATGATGAGGATGGACGGTACGATCTGCAAATTACAAAAAAGGAATATTGCAATGATTATCTCAACATACAATAACTGGGCATTGACCACCGTTGCAACCGTGACGTCCTGTGATAAGTGTTATATGTAAATGGGTGTTTGTTCGTTGTTGTGTTGAAGCATATATCCCGTGTGTTGGATTGCTGAATAAACACTCCTTGTGTCATCCGCATTCTTAGCTCACGACAGCTGATGGGGTGACCACGATTTCAGGTGAAGTTCCCGTGACGACAGCCGTTCGAGGATAGGGACGGCTGAAGTTTCCTGGAAGACTCCGTAACAAAAGTGGTCTGAATCAAGACCGCCCGGGAGAAGCTGACGGTCATGCGGATGCTCACCAGGGGCAGGTCGATAGCGGCGCGAAGGAGCCGTGCAAGGCTGAAGTGATCAGCCGCGAAAGAGGTCCTAGTCGTAGGGTTCGACAGCCCTACCGACTGTCAGGAGGCAATGCGACAGTTCAAGAGCGCTCGGTTTGATCCAGGGGACGACGCCCTCGTATACACCATGTCAACGCGGACATTGTTGTCAAGAACTATGCCGCAGGTGGATCAGGATTCAGAACAACGCATGCTGGTTGATCAATTTGTGAATGGAATGCCAGCAACAATCCGGCATCAACTCAGGTTTGCTCTCATCGCACGCCCAATGACGTTCAGAGAATTGGGTGATGTGACGCGACCCTTGCTGGCGGAAAACACCCTGACAGCCAACGCGTTGAAGGCAAGTGATCCAAATAAACTCGACGACCTTCGAAGCGCAGCGGAAAAGTTGACTCACAAAGTGGCGGCTGTGAAGGTGAAAAAGAAGGGGGGAAATCATAGCGATGTATGCTACAGATGCGGAAAGGGTGGACATTGACGAATATCTTGCAAACTCAGCAAGAAAAAACCGTACTTGAACGTTTTGCTGATTGTCTTTTTGCTTGGGATTAAAAATCTGGTAATAGATGCGATTGATAAGACGGTAGTTCAGGCTAGGGTAGAAATCACTGATAGCTCGAAGTGCTGTTTGATTGACACTGAGGCGGCAGTTTCATTAATTGGGTAAGACCGGTGAAGATCGTTCAACCGTATGCGGTGGTCATCCGAACAGTCGGCGGATTTACTCGTACAGTTAACGGTCAGGCAAAGTATGCTGTTCGAATAGATAATAACGTAGTCAAATAGCATTTTGTCATTCCCTCGATGCACGTTAGACCATAGTAGGAGCGGATTTTCTTGACCGCGCTGAGGCCATTATCGAGTTGAGGCATGATAAACTCGTAACGGAGTACAGTGTGGTTCCACTAATGAGAAGCTGCAATCCATAGTTTGGATAAATTGAGGCAAACGCATTCAGATAAATACCAAACTATGATAACTAGTTGCTAAGTGAAGTAATAGGCAAACTTTAATAACTTTTCATTACGGATCAGGACACGTACGACCACCGCGACGGGATTGAACATGGAGTTTCCATCGAGCCAAAGTGATTTCCACCATTCGGTCGCAAAGGAATTCTAGTACACTTGCAGTCGGAAACTGAACGACAAATGAAGGACATGCTGAGAGAAGAAATCATTGAGAAAGCAGATAGACCTTTCAATTCTCTTATCCTGTTGGTGAGGAAGCCAAGTGATAAATTTAGATTTTCTGTCGACTTTGGAAAGCTCAATGAGATTACAGTCAATAAACTCGTAACCGTCCCATCGGTGGCAGAAATATTTGATAAGCTACAGAACACCACATTATTCAGCGTTGGACTTGCGGTCCGGACATTGATAGGTTCCACTCAAACAATCGAACTGAGATGAAACCGCTTTCACGGTGGGTAGGTGGTATCGGTTCAAACGTGTGCCGTTTGGTCTGTCATTTTTACGTTCAGACGACTGATGATGAAGGTGCTGGACTGACTGAACAATACCGTTATCCGTGGATACAATATCTTCATTTACAACGCCAATGAGGCAGAATAAACGGTACATGTTTCAGCTGTGATGCAGAATATTGAATAAGTCGGCCTGCGGATCAACATTCCAAAGTCCCAGTTCGCGAAACAAGCGATAGTGCTACTTGGTCACAGGGTCCGTCAGGGTGAAGTCCAACCACTCCCTGAGAAACCGATGACAATCGAAGCTATTCTAGTGCTAACTTCGAAGGGGGCTTCGTGACAGTTTGTTGGTCGCGTCGGTTCTTACAGTCAATCCACCAAAAATGCCAATGGCTTTGCAAGCCCATTATGCGAAATCCTGTAGAAGAACTGCCAGTTTCACAATTCAGAAACAGTCAATCAAGCGTTTGTCAAAATGCAATAACTGATGGTGAGGGAAAAACTGACCGTGAAATTGCCAGTGACTGAAAAGAGCTTCATTGTCGCAACGGATGCGACCGATATAGGAATCGGCGCTGTACTGAAGCAGGAAGGCGGTATTGTAGGAGATGGTGGTCGGGTACTAACTTCTGCTGAACGAAACTACTCAATGACAAAGCGTTTGGCGATCGTGTGAGCCTTTGAAAAATGGAGACCATACTTGCCTGACCGATGTTTACTTATAAAGACCGGCCATATACTGTTGGAGGGGATTAAGTCAGCGGAAGACCCCAGAGGAAAGCTGGTCCGTTGGGCGTTGCGACTACTCGGCTATGACTTCACAATTCGCCATGTAGATTTGTCTTTCCGAACGCAACACATAGATGAGGTTCACAAGGACATGGTCGGAGTCAACAGTACTGAACTGGAAGACGATCCTGGAAAGTTACAAGCAGCATGGAGGACATAAACAACGACTCGGGAGATGACTAACCAACTTCTATCTGCAAGACAACCACCAGAAGACGAGAGAAATCCGGACGCAAAAGCCCTCAGAATGCACTGGCTGGACTTGCGATTGAATAATGCAGGAATTTTACTGCACCAATTGTGGGAGGGATTAAACGTGCCTGTTATATCGGCGGAGTTGGGAGTGACAATTTTGAAGGAATGTCAACAGATGGTTCATAGGGGACGTCAAATCGCTCCTGGCAATTTAGGGTGATTCACTCAATAACGCGTACTCGACAATTCCAGTATCGTTCATTCAAAGTTTCAAAACTGAACACCACCCACATTTGATCGCAGCCTTCGCATTCATATAAGCCTTTCGGCTAGCCCACTTTGAAAGAAAACACTAGACTAGAGTTTCACTCCTTGTCCGGATCAGAGTTTGCACCCTGACCCTCTTGCTTGTGAGACTAGCGCGTTAACCACAACGCCATCAACCTCACAATAGGCATGACCGAATAATCAAATCAAACCGAATAATCAACCTTTTATGAAGAGTGTTCAGCTTGCCCGATCATCTTGAAGGGATAATAAACAGAATCACTCTGTTCTATCCAATCGATCACCCCGTGATCAGGACTTCTCAGTTAGGTTGAAGTTGCTGTCTTCACTGAACCAACTGAGCATGGTTTTGAATTTATTCAGACGGTCAGGTTAACAGGACCATTTTTCAAGTCCAAAAAAAAACATCAGAAAAGGCGATCGAAAGGATTCAAGGCTATGCGGCACTGTTTAGTAAAATTACAACACAGGTACTAGCTCACCTTGAATATGAATCAACTGGATATACAGATTATCTAGCAAAGGCGTTCAAAATGGAGTGACTAAACAAGTGTACACAAACAGCTACCAGTCAACGGGGAATGAGTTCATTAAAACAATCGGGCGCAGATGAAGGTGAGAATCTGTCCAACCATACAGAGAATTTAGTTTTAACAGATAAGCAATCGTAGTTATAAAAAAAAGAAAAAAAATTTATGCGCATTTATAATACAAAATTCATCATAGTCTATTACTGCACACAGCAAATACAAATGAAGGCAAATTTAGGATCGGTTTTCTACAAACAAACCAAACATGCCTCAACGGATTCATCGTTCCGCATCATACCAAACAAAAGACAACAACGTACTAGACGAACTTCAGACCCAACAAAGGATGTCATCAAACTTACGAAATACTTAAGTAAATGGCGTACTGGCCAGGAATGAGAGAAGACGTCAATAATTATGTGCGGGTATGCCAGCAATGTGAATTGCTGAGGTGCACGAACCACTCTAGTCAGTACCTCACACAACAAATCCCAGTCATTGAAATTGGGGACTTAGAGTAGGTGGATGTAACTGGCTCCTTCTCTGTAGCCACTTGCGGGAACCAGTACATTGCAGTCACAAGTGAACACTTCATAACATGATCGAAATAGCTGCTGTACCCAATCAGCGTGCAAGCACTGTATGCAGGGCGGTAATGGAACAAATCGTTACTAATCACGGAATACCGCGAAACATGTTGACCGATCGAGGCCCTTGATTAGAAAATGAGAGTTTTCGAAACTGTTTGGGGCGCTTGGGAATCAAGAAAGTTCGAACACCGTCATACCGCCACCAATTAAACGGAGTGACGGGAACAAGCAATCGCACAACCAAACGGTGGTTTGCGGCGAAGGGAGGAAACTGGAAGGAAACATTACCATTGATTCTGTTGACTGACCGTTGTTCGGCACAAGGAAAAACAAAGAAAACATCGTTCGAACTCATATATGGGCACGTGCCACGCCCATCCGTCGATCAGAAAATTGACTTGTGGGTGTAAGCGACGAATGAGGTTGGCCAACCAGAACCTGACAGGCGCACAAGAGGTTTCCAAGGCGTAGTCGGCTATAAAATTATCGGGCCTATGTGTTATGTTTGAACCTGGGTCGAAGGACAAGTACAGAGACCGGCGGAGTTCGGGCGCAACAGAACTCCGGTTTAGGAAGTCCCTGGTGAGGTAGAGGGGACTGTATGTAGTAGTTGAACGTTGCGGCCCAATGTATTTGATTAAGAATAAACAGTGTCGAGTTCATGGAAGCCAGCTTTGTAAATGGTATGAAACTCCCAGCAGAACAGAATGCACACCAAGTGTATCAGCATTACTGACGCTGGTACGCAGATCGTCAACAGAACAAACGGGACCGGACCAGCCTTTACTACAGCTGGAACAATCTTTGCGCAAGGGAGGAGTGTAGTGAGGACGGGCGATCGCACTATGCTACTCACGCTATTACTCAGTAGTGACGAGCGTTTATTTGGATATTGAAGTAGCCGAGGGCAAAATACAAAACGAAATATTGGAATGGTTCTCTACACATGCACTAACTGGGCATTGGTAATCGTTGCAATCGTGACGTCCTGGGATCAATGTTTTATGTAAATGGGTGTTTTGTTTGTTGTTGTGTCGATGCACATGTTTAAGTGTGTCAGCAAATTTAATTTGGTCTACTTGGGGTCATCTTGGTAGCCTTAGAACTCTGATGATTCTGATCGGCAGATTAGGATTTTGGTAATGAACGCGAGGTATTTTGGATCAAGTTACTCCGGTGAGTTACTAGATTGCGGGTTATCACAATTTTAAATCCTGCTTACTTCCTCGGCCTCTCAGTGTAGTTTTCGATGGGAGAGCATATTTCTGTTGTTTGGAGCCATCAAGAAAGCACGAATTTTATAATGCCCAACCTGTTTCCTGGAGCGTTTCGTTGTGTTTTATTAGATCTACACAACAGTTTGAGTTATTACGCGGTACGTTATAGTTAACGTGACCATATTTATGCACTCAATTTTGGCCACCTTAACTGAGTTTGCTGGCTGTGTCGTAAACGGAAATAAACACGTCCACGGAACAATACAACTCTCGTGTGAAAGATATTAGTAAAATCAAAAACATCTTGAACGCGAAAAAAAATTACTTGACGAAGAATACTTAAATTTTGTTCTTTTGCATAAAACCTATAACAGTGTCTTTAGATTAATTAAATGTCACGTACATTTTCTATGGCATTCATTCTCTCCTGCAAGCTCATTATTACATAGGGAAATGCCCTATGTAAAACATTTTGAATTAACGATGCCTTCTTTAGAATAATTTCTCCCTGATCACTTTCTCTGTCGAGTCTTCGAGAGTTTCTACACTTTTTATAATTCGGGGTTGCTTGATAGTCAGTACTCTACGGTTCTTCTTGGACACTCCCAATGATTGTGTTACGTGGGCCTTTTTAAATGGTTCTATCAAATTCAGCCTATCGAACTCAGTTGTTAATGTCACAGCTCTCTCTGAAGGTGAAACCTTTAGTCAGTTTATTTGTGACCACTGTTAGCCGAGGCTCTTTTTCGTTTGTTGTACGTCAGACAACCTGTTCACGAGTACCTGTTTCATTGACAATCAAACTCCAAAATGGTGTCCACAACAGTTACTGGCTAACAACAACCCCTCGCTGATGTATTCCATAGGGCTTTACTTTAAACCAATCCAAAACAAACCGTTTTAGTCAGTCGTGACACATGTTTTGGAGACCACCACTAAGTGTTAGAAAACGCGGGAGTGGGTGTAGAAATGAAGCATGAAAATAATTACATGGAAACAGGTTAGTTAACGATGTAATATAGTGGGTGTTCAATGGTCAAAGCTTGCCGTTTAGTGATCGCTGTCACCCGTCAGAATTGTGCATCCTATGAGCTTCATCCTCAACTCCTCTTATAGAAACGGCGGATACTGGAATTTATAGTTAACCTATTTGTAGCGTTTGCGTCGGACGCTATGGTCATCGCAGATCAGTGCAGCTTATGCCACGTTACCTTGCAGGATGTCAGTGTCACCGTAGATCTTAGGGCAGACTGAGTTTCTGCTCAGTTCCGATAGATGTTCTTTAGATCCGCATTGATAGACGGACTCCAGTGGGTTTCAGAGAAACGGCAAAAATAACTCTTAAAACTCAATCATTTTTAAATCAAGTAACGTGAAACTTTTGAACACGTTGTGCGAATCGTTTGACACGCCATTTAGTACAGTCCATTGGTTCAAGCAGGTTTGACCATACTAACAGATAGTCACGTTTACCTAATTATTGTATACATCGTATCGTCCAAAGTTAATGTCCATTTTAGTATGTGAGATCCACGCCTGCTCCTGAGCTATCAGTTTCAGACGAAGTTGGTTTTACATGTGAAATCCCACCCACTTTAGATTGCAGCTTTTACAACCCGGATAAACTTCCTGGTTGACATACTTTGGAAGGAAGCTCACTCCTTAGGGTTTAAGTTCGGTGTGTTTCATATCAAAGTTGCCATAGCCCAGTTTAAGCTGCCAAGTGATTGTAATCGGTACTTTATTGTACTCTTCTATAGAACACTCAGTAGCAAAAGACAGAATTTTTGACGTGCCAGTGTATCTCGCGGAAATTGAAATGTAGAGAATTTAAACATCAAAAGCTGAGGTGACTTGTTTGTGGCCAATGCTCACAACAGGAGACCACGCATCAAGGCTATTCGCGAGCCTGTAATGAGTAGAAGATTAACTGATCTTGACTGTGCGGACGACAACGTAGCCGTTTAACAGCTTGAAAGCAGTACAGACAGTTCAAACTCTAACGTGTGTTCTGCCAAGTACTTCGTAATTGACTTTACAGCCTCAGAGTGCTTTTGCAAGATTGCTGTGAATAAGCATGGTGCGTAGTATATAAGGTCACCAATGAGTACTGAAGCATGAATCGAACTCGTGGTAACTAAGGCAAATTTATCAACACCAGAAAGACCAGGAATTGTAACCGACGATTGAAAACGTCTGTATGAACTGTGCGATGTGTCAATGAAGAGACTGACGATGCACTACTGTCAACGAATGTGATTGCATGATGATGATTGGACTCAACAAGACCGAAACAGCTGTCTATCACTTCCCTGGTGGTCAGTGAGACATAAGCCCGTATCTCCAAAGCTAGGGTGGTTTTCGTTATTCTACAACATCTTTGATAACAGACAGACACTTCTGTGAACCCAAACGGTTTACCGCGAGGGCTGTTGCTTTATTGATGTACAACCTGACCGCAGAGAGTATAATACGTGAACAACCTCCATCTATATGATCACTGATGTTTGTGTTCAATTGTTTGCATCGAGTGGCACTGACGAGTAACGATGAAGTTTGGAGTCGAATATCTGATACACTGTCAATCGAGTTAATTTACTGATTCAGGTGATTATGCTGCACGCCTAGGGAGCTAACTAGTCGCCTGTCAAACCGACAAGTTTTGATTGATGCCGCAGCTTACTGGCGAGATGGACAAATAACAAATTGACATAAAGCAGTGGGTTCCGTCATATTATCAGCCGCGGTTGGCCGATTTAGCCCTACAGGCCGGGGCAATTGCGTCTCACAGAGTTGACAGTTGAAGGTGTCAAGTGACTAATCGAGCTCGGTTGCACGAATGTTACCGTTGCCTGATAGATACATTTGTGTGATACACGCAATGAATGACGCGGGTAAATGGAAGCAGCATGTAGGAACTCTTGCTAGTGACCTTTTACTTTCAGTTATGGCTTCGTTATTTAGTTGTGAAATGCAAGCACCATTATGTTGAATGTTCACGCTTGGATGTAAGTTGTTTTCGAATGGTTGGATCTCAGCTCTTTCTTTTCTTAATTTGGGCTTGTTCGTCTTGTTTGTATAGCTGCCTATGACGGTGATAATGATGCACAGGGTGTTTTCGCTGTTCTCATAAATATCTCATCGACAATTTTACAAATGGATTGGATGACACCACTGAAGTAGATAAAGCGATCCAAAGTCTCAAACTTTTAGCCTACAACCACAAGGACGGGGTAACAGCAAATTCAGTGTTGTGATTATATAGCTTGAAGATGCCAAGTGCATGGTATGCACATTAGCACTATCGTCCAACCGCTTTAGCGTGTCCTGTTTGCTGTATGCAGAACCTGTACCTAGCGTTGCGAACCGAGAACGTGGATGGCATAGGGGTCGTGCATTCGAAGCCTCAACAAGCTTCAGCACCAACACAAGAAGAAACACTCATTTGCAATATAAGACTGATCCAGAGACCCTGCGGTTACCACGGTTGTCAATTCCAAGTTCATGTACGGGAAGTACCACTTCATGCCACAGTACACTCTAATGTTCCTTCTTGTATTTTCTCGTGTTACTTAAATACCCAGGTACATCCCCATGCCTGAGTACGGAGTAGTAGAGTAAGTAGTAAAGTGCGATCGCTCATCCTCGCTACATTAGTGTACTGTCATCCATATGCTCAATCTCCGCCAAATTACTTCCCGGTAAAAGACCGACTCCGAGATTCCCGGAATCTGGAAATAATTCCTCTAAGTTATCATCCATTAAATAATTGGAGATTAAAGGGAAGCTCGAGTACTCTTGCCGAACGCTACTTCAATTAGAGAATCATCGACATGGCTTCACATAAATACCTGTCCTGCATTTATTGTGCTAGGAAATACATCAACCAAGTGATGCATTTCAATGTGACTTCGCTGTAGTGAAGGAAATCCCAGAGGGTATTTCGAATAACAATGTTGAAAATAGGTTTCAAGTACAAAATACCGCTACTTTGGCTGAGAAAATAAGTGTCGATTCTGTGGTATATCTTGTACAAAGAATTCATGTCTGATTTACCCGAAACCGTGTCAAGAGTATGCTTGTTCTTGTATTCGGCTCACACTGATTTTCAGACACCTTTGTATTGTAAGTTTCGTAAGCATTTCATATGCGTAATAGAAGAGGTTTATACCACTACGCTTGACATACACGTTCCGAGAATCTTTTTGTAAAAGGGATTGTCTGCTGATAGGCATCAGTCACGAGAAGCTTCGTCAGTTCTCTATATCGAAGAAGTGGATTCAGTCTATACGTCAATTTTGCAATTCACCAGCGAAGGCTAGAGAAAGAATTTCGACACGTAAGGCCCCATTGTTTTCCATTGATTTAATCTTCAAACGAAATTTCGTCGGGAATATCATACTAACATCATCGTCCCCAGTTGAATGAACTGATACAGGTCCGCTGAAAGTTACCTCAGATTACTGGCTTCATTTATCAAATAGCCGAGATAGTATGTAAGCCAGTTTGCCATTTCTCACACCCCCATCTTGTCGACGGTGAAATCAAACAAGCACGACGGAACACAGCAGTCTAATCACCTCTGTTGAAAATGCTTTCGTCAGCTCTTTAGCTCGCTTTGCCACATAGGGTTTACTATACTTAAGGAGACTCGTAGTGAGTTTGCGTGTCAGTTTACGACAAGCTTTATTGTATCCGAAATTAGAAGACAGCAGCAGACGTTTGTTATCAAGCTACGTGGAATCGACATACGTAGACTTCTGCTGTACTTACAATGCCCATTTCGAACAGACTTTCTGCATCCGGTTCTCAAAACTCTTAAGACTTATGCCCAGTGCTCGTTTGTGACCTGGACAGTTTAACCACTAGCACTGTTTACCAAAGGTTTTGTTCACCCTCATCGCTTAGTTTTTAATCAACAATTCTATGTCCAGTAACAAATAACTGCTGAACATACCGTGAAGTAAATCGGACAAGAAAGACATCACAGTTTGAATCAAAGTGGTTACTTCAAAACTCACCGTGACCTGCTCCACCGACGAATGACGGCGATATGGTCAATTCACATCTATGCTCTTTTGCATAGGATGATCTCCATGTAACGCATTGTGGACTCTTGGGTCGAAATGCAGATTACGTGAGATGTGCACAATTGTCACAGCCTTTCCACACCGTGTCATTACGTCACCATAGGACACTGAATACTCCACCCAAATAATTCCCTTATTGGAGTACCACGATCGAGCTGGGCGTTCATACCATCAGCTGGTTTCATGATGTTCGACTTTGTAGTCTGTCTGAAGGAAGTGTCGCACAGGACGTTCTCGATTGCACCCAAACGATTCCATGTCAGAACACATGCTCATTTCGTAAGTAAGTGATGTTTTTCCATTCAATATTGAAGGAATTTAACTGAAGTACCGAATATCAGTGCACACAAATGACCCATCACTGAAACTCAGCATGAGAAGCTTTTCTCGGCCTAAGTACGACTCATATAACAGTTTCAGAGTGAGACTCATCATCATCATCATCATCATCATCATCATCATCATCATCACCATCATCATCATCATAACAGCCATGAGCCTGATCAGAAGGTACTGTGGCTCGGGCCGCCGCTCACCTCAACAGTGACGTGGAATATCCTAGAAGAAAACGCTACTAAGAAGGTTGAAAATTAATAAAAGTAGACTAAAGGAAGAACTAGAAATGGTATTTATTCAGGTACGCCATTGACTGCGACTCACTGTCATCTCGGATAGCGTCTCTAACCAGCGATTTGAGTGATCAAGAGGATTCCAGCCAAGCAGGCGACACCTACCCACTCTGCTCAATGGAGCAGTCAGGGTCTTCATACTTCGTGACCGCGTTGTTGCTTGACCACCACGCGGTTTTACCCAACTGTTGGTGGCCTCAGCATATGGTGCGTGGTACGGTAAACGATTAGATGACATACGGAGTACGTGACCCAACCATCGCAAGCTGCGTACCGTGATTAGTTGACCAATTGATCGCGCAT
>JTDE01021461.1:24160-35473 GCA_014338405.1 Paragonimus skrjabini miyazakii | reverse complement strand
GTGGGGGAGTTCTGTAACGTTTTCACACTATTTCCTATTTCAAAATTCTGATTGTTATACACACTGTCCACTTTCATCAACTTCACGTGTACAGCCAACGTTTAAACCAACTGAATCGAACTAATCGATAATCAATAAATACAACGCACGCACTTTTCGGTTCGCGAGCCTTGCGTTCTCTCTGCGTTCGGGTCGCTCGTGCACGGGATTTTAGAGAGTTAGAAGCTAACGGAAATCAAGCGACTATTGCGGCGAAGTTCGTTATCTATCTGTCTTTCGGAATTACCTCAGTTGTGACTTTCAAGATTAATTTGGAACGGCACCACGGATTGTATCTATTGGTGTAGTGGGGTTCTAAATCAAAGCAATTTTTCGATCTATTGTGAGTCAATCGTTTCCATTTTCATCACCTTTTTGATTTGTGTTCATACCTGAATTTTGTTTAGTGTTTAGAGCCACTACAACGGTTTCGTGGTGCCATCTTGGCGCATAATCACAAATTTGCATGTGAACAATTCTGGATATTTTTGTTCTCGGCACTAATGTTGATTACTCACGGGATCGTTGAACCTCGTTCACATCATGTGTACGTTCGATTAAACTCGTTCACATCATGTTTACATGTGAGGTTGAAGAAGATGAAAGCGCATGAACAACAATAAAAAGTATGGAGTAGAAAATAGTGTATAAAACTCTACACTTTCCCTTGTAAAGAATGAACATCCCTTGTTTGAATTGATCCTGCTTAGCAATACACTTTTGGTGCGCTCGTCTCGTCTCCTTGACGTTCCTGTTTGATATAGATTGGGATTGCCTGTAGCGAGGTATTCGGCTACTGCGTTTGGAACCGAATATTGACATTTATGCCTTTGTATTGTGTTAGTCCCCTACACACCTCTGGCACTGGTGGCATTTCATACCGTTTTGCACGGACATTTTGCATCCAAAACGGCCGCAAATGCTTGCTGCCTCAGTCAACTGAGTCCAAGCACTGTTACATCTGTCTCGCGTCATTGTCAACAGAAACAGGAAATACACAATATAAAACAGATACCGAAACGGATACAATGCAACCGAAAGATTTCGATATATAACGATTAGATATGTTGTTCGGTAACAAATAACAATAATCAAATGCAAGTTTTGATGCACAGGGAAACAATAGAGCAAAAAAATACATAGACAATAACAGCATGAAAATTTGAATCAAATTTCGAGTTACCCGCCAAAGCGATCAGGGAACTTGAAGTGGAAATTTGAAGGCCTCGAGCTTATCGATGCAATTACCCGGACATTCTGGTCCCTTACCAGCATTTGTTCTGTGAATCGGATTAAACCGCTGGAATAGCAGGATTAGTAGTAGGATGCAGTCATCCGGCTGGCAAAACTAAACAATTTCTCCCTCTCGAAAAGATAAACGGGAGTAAACTCAAGTATTTGCTTCTGTATTTATTCCCATTTAAGCCAGTTTTGAAACAATCTTTTGTTTTGTTTGTTCACGCTAATATCTGTTAGCGAGGCAGTCTGTTGTTTTTTGAACACCAAACCAGTTGCTGCCTGTTTATATCCGGTTCTGTGTGTTATCGTCGATATGGATTTTTCGGGTGTTACTAATTTTTTCAATAGAACTATACAGGTATTTTTGTAAGTATTTTCAATAGGTTTTTTTTCTAGAAAACCGAAGAAGCGTTCAAAACTACTGATAAAACGCTACTCGATGCTCATCTAGAAGATCTTATCAAACAACGGGATATGCGACAGAGATGGGCGCAAAGTCTGCTCAATTTAGTTATCGCATTTGTCCAGCCCAATCCGGGTAAGCTTATGTGTGACTGGTGTTTGTTGATTAAAGAGGCAGTGTTGCCAAACATTATAATGTTTGGATGCATCCACATATATGCATGTATACATGTGTACACACGTCAGTATGAACCATCACAAAGCTGTCGTGCACCCAAATGTGACTAGTTGCGGTGTACGGTTTTATTAATGTAATCACATTAATGACCTTCTAAATATAAATCTAAAAGGTCATGACTCAGGGAACGGTCGTGCTACCAGGGTATTTACATACTCACTGTAGTGACTGTAGTTAGTACGCATTCATTTTGAGTCAGTAATGCCCCGTATATAGATGTACTGACGCGACCTATTCAATTTGCTACGTCCGAAAACCACGATCATATGATTCTAACTAATAGGGTGTGCAGGTGTACGTAGTATATTGTATAGGGTGTGTTGGTACTGGTCCAACAGATTAATACCCAGTCTGCAATCACCATCGAAAACCAATCGACAATGAAAAGCAAGAACTCAGCGCGTTGACCCTGCTTTATTAGTATCGACCCTGGAAAATAAAGTACAGAGAAAAGACGTCAAGCTAGCGGGGCACGGAGCAAGTTGTGATTGCAGCCCCGGGACGGATGTTACAAATGGAATAGCTTGACTAAAACAAAAGTGAGCAAAAAGCCAAGATTATAAAAAATGTACAAGTGAATGCGATTATCAAAAATATCATTTATTATAGTCGCTACAGGTTCCTGAAGCCGCCTATGCGATTTTGGACGCGTAGTGAACTTATATAGACCGAAGTCGTTTACGTTGGTCAACTTCAATAACGATACTAATAATCACGGATACATAATTCGGCATAATTAATTATGCTTACTAGGTAAAGTGGAGAAACGAAAGTACACCCTAATTGAGAACGTTCATCAGGCAGTACTCCCGTCACTTTCATTCTACGCGACTGCTGTACTAAAACCGTCTTGATCCACTTACAGATTGTAGGTGATATTTCCGCCTCTTTTAGCTTTCCACCTAGCTGATAAACTCAGGAGTATTCCAGATAATCTGCCTCAATTGCTTCTGTTTTGATGCAAGAGGTTGAAGTCCCGCTAATTCAGGCGGTTGGTCTACTTCGCAGTCTGACGAGTTTTTGTTGTCTCGCGGGGTGCTCGGTACCAGCAGCGGTGTACATTAAGGCTGTCCACTTTCACCATTTTCGTTTGCTTTTGCCATAAGTGACAACTGCTAGAGGATTCTGTGACACTCACAAGATGTTGGTGAGCACCTCCTACTTGGTGAAAGACTGTCTGGACGGAATTTAGGTGACGATGAATGAATGTTATTTTACAATTTCCAAGCAGCAAAGACAATTTTGAACGCGATTGCATGCACTACAAGATATTCTGGAATGCGCTTTAAAGTTTCAAACTTTACCTGCTTTTGCAACACTGCTGTAATTACGCAAACTCAATGTTAGATAATGCAGCTATGGACATTTTTGACAAGTTTGTATACTTAGGAAGTTGAGTCAGCAGGGGCGGAGGTATAGGGAATGAAAAATAAGCTTGCGCCTTCAAGATGTAAACAGTATTTGTCAATGTTGGACATTTTTGACGACAGTGAGGCATCTCCCCGAGTCTCAGAGGTCGCGTATATTAGGTGACGGTAAGGACTGGATTAATTTACGGCTGAGAAATTTGACCGCTCAAGATAGAAGACGTGAACCGTTTTCACTTGTTTGGTCGTCGATGTCTACAGTTTGATCGTTCGCATCAAGTGGCACCAACTAATAAGCAACTGAAAAGTTAGGAGGTAGTGACTACCACGTGAGTTCTTCTTCTTGAACCCTTAGATTTACACAGACTTAAATAGTCAGGCCGCGTACTAAGGATGCCAACTAGTCGGCTGCACACCGAGCACTCTGCCGACGCTGCGGCCGACTGGTATAAGATATGAGATGGACAGATGATGACGTGACATAAAGAAATGAAGTCACTCATCAAAGGGCTGGCCACTATAGGTCAAGTTCACCTCCTGAAATGGAACCTCCGCGACACAGTCGATTGTTGGAGACTACAGATGAGATGGCGGCTAATCGGGTTCATTGGTGTGGATTTTGTCATTGCTTAGCGGGGTTATTTTTGAAATAAATATACCTTGTGACGTGAGGTAATGAAAGCTGTAGGAAACCTGTCTTGACGATGACGTGCTCTCACTTGTAACCCGATTCTTCGTTTGTAGGGTGGGAGCACGTTGATGCCGAGTGTTTGGGTATAGGCGTAATTATTTTTGATAGTTAGACCACCTCATTGCTTTTCCTTTCTTTTTTGTCCATGACTTGCTTTTTCTCCATGATTATGAAACAGTTAGGCATAGACATGAACCACTGCTGTGTACCTGTCCTCGATGATGAAAATAAAGATGTTCGTTCAAGGCAGGGTATAGCAGCGCCGTTGGAAAATTTGATGCTTGTCACGAACAAAGGTAATTTAGAAATATAAACATCTTTTTATTAAACACGAACCCAGTCACTTGTAAGTGACTTGTGCATGGCAAATTCACTGTATCAAATGGAAAGTCCTTCCGTTGGTTTTGAGCTGTGGTTGAAATGAGTTGTTACCTTCAGAAAGGTCAGCAGTCTGAGTTTGTAAAGAAAACGGATATATCTTTTAAACCAGCTTAACCACCTAACCAGCTTACTCAACTGTTGGCCCTGCCTTGTAATTTGTAGCCGTGAACCGTGCTCGTGAGTACTGTGGCTCTGGCTGCTCTTCTCCTTAACAGTGATCCACAAAGTTGTACAGTAATAAGAAGTGTTAATGTAAAAAAAGAGAACAGAAAAGAAAGAATGAGAAATAACGAAAGCATTTGGGCTTGGAGAAAAAGATAGGGGAGTTCCTTGTGCAGTATGGGTTCGCTATCAAATTCAGCATGCTGCCGTGCCAGAAAATGCTTCTGATCGGCAGTGTCCGTAATCGAAAGCTCACTAACTGGGTATTTGACATCTACCGACGTTGCTAAACTTGACGGTCCAGACTTTTGTGGTCCGTGACCATGTCTACGCCCGGTCACTTTGTGGATTTGTTCAGTCACCAGAAACCACTGAGACGTGCATGGTGTGACAGACGTTCTATTGGCCTAAGACGTACATGACCCAACCAGCAGTGACCGTAAATGTTCATCATTTCGTTTATTGGTCGAGAGATTGTACCGGTCCTAAGCGTACGCTGGTGAATTATCACGTTGCTCGCCATGTCATCCTGTTTGATGCAAGCTAACTGGCCGAGATAAAAGTAATCAAGTGCCAAGAGGTTATATGAATACTATGAATTACTGGATCAGTTCTCGGATCCAGTGAGCTTGCTCACGCATTGCAAACTGCTTTTACTCGACAGGTAGGTGTCTTTGTGAGGCCAGAAGTGCGAAAAATTTGGAAATGCACTGCATGCTGTCGCTATTTTCGTATTACAAGCTGACGAAATGGCTGGCCAGGTTAGCGAATTGATCAAGAGTCTTAAACGGCCTACTTGCAGCAGCAAGTCCCCCAAACTTCTGATAACACTTAGCACAAATCCAGACTGAGTTGAAAACACTCTTCACAGCCATCTCGAGGTGATGACGAAGAATAAATTAAATGACGGCCAGACACCTAGGCCATTGTTCAGACCGATATTCGCAGTGTCTGTTATGATCTTGACATTACAAATCAGGGAACCGTTTCAGAAACCCTCACAGAATGTTGTGTGCTCATATATTCTAACTGCTCAAACATGGTGATCTGTCCGGTGTTTGATCTAGTAAGGATCTGGCTGCATCATGCTAGTATCACTAGCGTTTCAAGTCTTCGTGTCTTCAGCGTAAAAAAAATCGTTGACAGAGATGAAGTCGGGGAGATTATTGGTGTCAGTTAAAAGTAAAGGCCGCGCACTGACCGTTGATGCATCTCTGATTAACTAGAGATTGTGGATGGATGTGGCCTAGCTTTTACTCTTAGAGTTTCATCCAAGTGGTACGTCATGCGACACAGAATCTTGGATGCCATTATTTTTCAGTTTCGCGTTGAAATCAAACCATTAACTTTGTATTCACTCAGGTTCTTCATGAAAGTTAGCATACAGGTTGTACGTGACTTACGTGGAGATAAGCAATGATGTGTAGAGGAAAATGTCATTAACAAAAAATGATTTAGGACAATGCGTTTTGGCAAGCGTACCGTTATTTTCCACAGCATGTTTTTCAGACTACTTCGTCAACAACTGATGAGGTTGTTGATTGTCTGTCTTAAAGATGGGCGTGCATTAGAAGAAACGCTTTTCTGAAGTGCCTGCTTGCACAAGTTATTCTGGGACGCCAGCAAACGAGAAATTCCTGGTGAAAGAATCTCACGGCTGATCTTGTCTTGTCCTGTCCTGCCGTATATGCTGAATTTGGTTGATACATTCTGAGCTCAAGGCGCATATGTTGGACATTAGGAGTGGTTGTTGAGGATGTCACTACAGTAGAGAAGAGTGCCAACTCCACAGCCAGTTAGGGATTGGAGATCTCTCTATCGGATAGGCGCAGAACAAACATGACAAGGTTTTGTTTACCGGAGCACTCAACAGAATCTTATCTTGTGTGATTTTAACTCGTCCACGGATTTTAAGCCTGCATTTTTTCCATGCAACGCGAAAACATTTAAGTCCTCTTGTTTATGGAAACCACATCCTTCAGGAATACAAAAATTCGTGGTGTTAGTTATTAACGTTTTCAAATGCATGATAGCTCTGGTCCAAAGAATCACTTTTCAGCCTGATCAAACTTGCGAATGGAATCGTTATTATTTTTTTTACTGGCTGTTGAAACCAGCCAAATTCGAGTCGGCAATGCGTGTTTACTGTGTCCTAGTCGTGACTTGACTTACTATCGTTTGTGATGATTGGTTTAAGCTAGTAAAGAAGCTTGTCCTCAGTAATTCCAGGAAAGCACTTCATTTCTCCGATAATGTTTGGCAGCATGCTAACTACGATGAAGAAGTTCATATCATGTTATTATCATTCATATGGGACGATGATGCTCACTTCTTATGAAATGCGCCGAATTCATTCATCAGAAGATAAGGATGGCGTTGTCAGTCTTATACGTTGTCTAAGAATACGAGTGCCTCATGTTTCTTGGTGCTGCATAAAAGAGAACGATTAAAGACAAGAACGAGGAGTGCATCTCAGCCACAGTACTCCATAAGACACCACAGAATTATCCAGTGACTGTGCAGATTCTATTCTTTTGCATGCTTTGGTGATATTTATATGATTGCGAACGCATAGGTACAGCTTTAGTGCTCAGCTATCACACTGCGTTTCTTAACTTTCGACATTTACCACCATCCGTTAATCACTGCACCATCAACTGCATGAGGTTGGTGCCACTTCAGTTGTGCTACATTGGTATGGGTTTTCTACGTGAATGCCACGTTGCTTGGGGTTGGGTACTAATCGTTATGCGTCTACTTATTTCAGCCAGATGACCTTGTACCAGACTCGAATGACACTTGTTAGTTCCAGACTGTTATGGTTCTATTACGGTTCTATCTTCCTATAAAGTCTTTTTCTCCTTCGTGGTTGTGTGGATGTGTGTTGTTGTTGTTGTAATACACCGGTGTGAACCAATGATGTACTACTGTCTATGATAATAATGACGTGGTTGTGTTGCGGCAAAATAAATTTGGAAACAGCTAAGGAAACACTATTGATAAATATTAAATATCAACACCGCAGACAGGTCGCTGTATGTGATACTGTTCACTACATTTCTGTTCTGTATTGTAAATTAGTCTTGAAATCCGCCTCATTTCCAATTTTTGTCGTCGAGATGCAAGTCTGCAGCTGAAAACCTGAGTAACTATGATAACCCTTGTTCACCTTAGTATTCTGGGACAGCGCAGCAAAGGCCCAGATGTTCGTTCTTTTAAAATAGTAACTTCTTCGAACGCAGTACTACAGCTGCTGGCTTATATAGTTTTAAAACAATTCGTTCTCCTCAGAAGTTTGAACAGAACAATTAGAACGCGAAAACCGGTGGGTGCAAACAGTACCAAATTTACCACAACATGAAACGGTTTTCTATGTCGAACAGCTGGGGTGGTGGAATGAGTAGTCATTCGGTGGGTTGGGAAAGGTTACTAAGTCTAGGATAGGGTTAAGTTCATGAAAAATTGTTTCTAAGCCCACAAGGATGGCTTCAGTCGATTGATTGTGACCGTCTCAACTAACCGCAAAAATCTTGGATTTGAATGACGTAATAAGATTTCAAATGCACAAGCCGGATCGATAACTTGACCAATGTCTCGCGACTGTGGACACTGGTTGCTTGCCCTTCGTCGGCAATAGGGGGTCCTGTATCCATTTAGATGAATGTTCCTTCTCTCTAGAGATCAAGCACTTCTCGGTTCTGCGTGTGTAACTTCCTTTGTAGTTGTACATAAATTAGTAAACAATGTGAAGTGGCACTAATAGGCTGATCTATGGAAAATGCACTTACTTGGATTCGGGGTTGGTGCGCGACAGAGGTAGATTTGACTTGGGCACCTAACGATTATTCCTTTGTTATAGCTATCAGTGTTGTGGTTTGGTCTGCCTTTTATCTTACGAGTAGTCCACGAGTTGACAGGTAAGTACAAGTATATGAAAAAAACGGTTAGGCAGTAAATGCGAAAGTTAACGAAAGAAAAGTCATCAGCCTTACGGATACGGACTCGTCGTTGTCTGCAAGGCACTACGCTGTCCGAGAAGGGTTCCGACTGGCAGTGTGGCTTGTCAAGGATTCCTCAACTTGGTAGGCAACACCTTCTCAGAATGACTGTTATCGCTTCTTTGGATCATCAGCTGCAGAACTGAACAGTGCGTGAGTTGGCGGACGGTCCGCCCACTTATGCAGCGCGTTACCCGTCCTGCATAGGCTGGAAGGTTCCTGCCTCGATTAGGAGCCTATGAAATGTTGCCTTCTTTTCACAGCCTACCCCTTTAGTACGGTTGACTGGTGAAGCCAGTAGACAGATATCGAGCGCTGATATGCATCTTGCACATTATTAGACGGAGTCTGTGATCTCTGTGACACGTGCGCATCACAAACTCTCTTCGTACTTCACAAGTGAACGTTTCTGCGGTGTAATTAAAGAATACTATTAGCTAGTACAAGACCTGCCTTCGCTGTCTTCACAAACATCTAGTTAGCACTTTTACAAGCAGATCAGCTCACAGTGCCCAGATAAGTGAAGCATTCAATTCTCTCAAACGGTGCAGCAAGGTGCAGCACGAATGAGGTGGTCAAGTCCAACCAAACCTTGTAATGACATTGCATTCTGAAGGTGCTAAGTGTACACCAAACACGCCAGTTATATCATCCATCGGCTTCAAGTAAGAATGCATGATATTTGGAGAAGACTTGCATCGTCCAGGTACTACTTATCGATCAGCTTACTACCTGGCAGGGGCTTCAGGTGTTCCCTTCAGAATATTGTTAATTATATAAGTGAAGAGAATGAGGGTGATCACACCCCCCCGTCGAATGCCACCTGTTATATATATATGTATATATGTATATAAAGTATTTAAAAAGAGGCACACGTTGAGTAGTGAAGGATTTATCGTGACGTTTCAAATACACACTGGGATCCGTTATCAAACAAATAAATGTGTTGGAATGATATTGTTCTGCCATTCATCGTGTTCCCTTGTCGGTCTGTTTTTGCTCGTTTTTTATTTCAGTTTCAACGATGCTGACGTAGTGGCTGTCTATATCTACGCGCCGATTGAACGAATTGCGAGAATAGAGAGCCTCCACTGCAAGCCGTTCCCGTTTCATCTTTGCTCCTGCGACCACTTTCGCATGATCTATGTTGACCTCGTGGCCTGTGTGCGCACGGTGGTGCCACAGTTGTAATCTAGGGTCGGCTGGTCGCATCGCCAGTTTGTGTTCGTGCACGTGTGTGCGAAGCTGTTTGCCTGTCTCTCCCACATACTGTTGGTCACACCCAAGTCATGGAATTGCGTAGACCAAGCCAGCGTTCACCAAAACTGAACGGAGTGTTGAGTTTAGGTTGTATGATATTAGGATGCCCAGCGGTTGGATCATTTTTTGTGCCGCTTTAGATGTACCGTGAATATACGGCAGTCATTCGTGTTTTGGGTTCTGTACGTTCAGTTCTTGTGAAACCTCTGATAGATGCCTTCATGAAGCTACTGGGGTATCCATTAGAAGTGAATAGTATGAACGGGTGCTTTCGTTCTTGTCTTCTGAGTTCGGTTGAGCTACAGTGCGTGTCTGCACGTCGAAATAATGTCCACACACAGCTTTTAAGTTAACAGGCTGGATGGTTGCTATCGAACTTGAGAATGACGTCAGTTGTTGGTTTACGATAGACAGTGGTTTCAAGTTTGCCATCAGGTCTTCTTATGACAGACACATCGAGAAACGCCAAGCGTGAATTTTCTTCCTCTTTGCGTGTGAAGGTTATTTCATCAATCGTGCTATTCAAACAACTGTGGAATTGGTCAAGCTGAGTACGAGGTAAAACAACAAGTGTATCATCCACATATGGAAGCCACACTTTAGGTTTGAATGTCTGAAAGGCTTCACACTCGAAGTGCTTCATTACGGCGTCTGCAAGTAATCCTGATATAGGTGAGTCCATTTGTATGCCTCTCTTTTGCAGGTAGACTCGGCTGTCAAATTGTAGATAAGTCTCTGTGCAATACTTCACTAACTGAATCAATTCTTTTGGAGAAAGATTCGTCCTATTGTGAAGGCTATTGTCCTCATTTATCAGGAACTTCAAACTTTCTATTGCAAGTTTCTTTGGTATGTTAGTGAAAAACGACGTAACATCGAAAGAAACCAGTGCATCGTCTTCTTCCAACCCCAGACCTGTAATCTGTCTCAAGAAGTCAGGCGAGCTGCTTGCGTCATGATTATCGTGTGGTAAACATGATCGGATAGTACGAAAAAGGAACTTCGCCAGTTGGTAGTTCGGGACCGTCCTGGATGCAACGATTGATCTTAATAGAACTTGATCCTTGTGGGCCTTTGGTAGCCCGTATAATAATGGCACTAGTCCCTCAATAAGTCTAAGGAATTTAGCTTGTTCTTCTGTAAGTGATTTCTTTTTCCTGAGACCTGTCACAGTTTTGCTGATTCGGGCCCTCAGACTTTTTGTAGGTTCTCCTGTGACATGTTCGTACGTTGCGGAGTCTCTTAAAAGGTCGTTCGCTTTGTCTTTATAGTCTTGTCTATTCAATACAGCTATGGCGTTCCCTTTGTCTGTAGGTAGGATGACAATCTGGGCGTTTTTCTTGAGTGTCATCGGCGCTTTATTTTCATTAGTTGTTAAGATGTTTGTTGGTTTTCGACTGGCCAGGTGTTGACACATCTTTGTGCTGACAAACTGCTGTGTTTGCTCATCTAAATACCTGCGTTTCAGTCCCGATTCAAAACATGCAGCGAATTCTGTTGTGGAGACGTCTGCATAATTTAATTTCAAACCTTTTA